>JABXWE010022774.1:0-14134 GCA_014611495.1 Limonius californicus
TACTTTTGTTACATACAAAAGTAATCAGTTTACAATGGTAGGAGTATTATTTCACATTTTATTTTAGGATTTTCTTCAAGTAGTTTCTACTTATATTAGTTACTTTTCTTACATACAAAAGTAACCAGTTTACAATGGTAGGAGCATTATTTCACATTTTATTTTAGAATTTTCTTCAAGTATTTTCTACTTGTATTAGTTACTTTTCTTACATACAAAAGTAACCAGTTTACAATGGTAGGAGCATTATTTCACATTTTATTTTAGGTTTTTCTTCAAGTATTTTGTACTTGTATTAGTCCTACCACATGTATCTAAAATTAATTTGTATACATAATTCTATTGCTGAACGTAGAACAAGACCAAAAAAATCAAGACTTACGCATTAAATTACCCAAGAAAATGCTACCAACTGGAAATTGATAGTTCATTTCTATGGCTTCTAGAATATTCAAGTATTCGGCAGTTTTATTTCACACTTCGTGCACACGAAAGTTCTATGAAATAAAATTAATAGCACTTAAAAGTAGATACCAGTAGCCCGCAGCATGCGTAACTCTGATATTAGATTTAGTATCACCTAAAAAATGTGTAAATAAACAATTACAATAAATCTGTTTACGGCCAAGCCCGCAATAAATAACATTTGATATATCATATGCAGTATGTGCAAATATCAAATAGTAATAATAACGATTTCTCTAGCACCTGTGTCGGGTTTATGATTGGTGCAACAGGTATAACACAAGAAATATGGCAGCAGTGGTTGGGCAAATAAAACAAATTGTCGGTCGTGTTCGGCGTAGGTGGCGTGCAAGTAATTATCAGGAATGCATAAATAGAAAGTAGTGTCTGAATAAAATGCTTACTACTTCATTAAAACTGGCGTTTATTTACGACTGGAGAGAAATAAACATACAGACTTGCATGCAAATAAGCGAGATACGGAAAAATCCGGTATGCAGGCGCACACTTTTAACTTTATTTGCTCCCAATACAGAAAGGTGAAATCTAAATTAATATAGATGCAGTTAACAGTTGTTTATTTTATGGTAAATCGGCGCCAGAGTTAAAGTTTATCCGGCGTTTGATTGACACCATTGATCTATCATTAATCTAGATCACGCCGTGCTCAGCATTGCTTAAATTCACTAATTAACGAAAAACTAGAGCCCAACCTTAAGAATTTGTTAATTCATACAAGTGATTTGAGTTTAAAAAATTCCGGGTGTAAATTTCTACCCTCCCGCAGACAAATCCGTCCCTGCTGCCAATCCACTTTATGAAAAATCATAAAATACGACAGCACTGAAAATAGAGTTGACACATGATTATATTAAATATAAGAAGATAGTTTATGTTACGCCTTCCGGACTTTATCACATTATATTTCTGACATTACAAGTTGCTGAACATGCTCAGAACAGGTTCGTTTTCTGGAAATTATATGGGTGTTGTGTCATCTGCATAATGGAGATTACCATCTTCAGATAACGCCTCGATAAAATTAAGGGTGATTATGGATATTCATTAGTACTTAAGCCTATTCGAGCGAGTCAAACCTGATATCGTTTCACCGATTGCTACGTGTTGCAATACAAAGTTCGTGGTGTAAAACGTGCATAAAATTCAGATGTTGGTACTTTACATAGGTATTCCGTGAACAAGTTGTCACGTACGCAAAAATAACACAGAAAACTTTAAATTTAGTCTGTGCACCATAAGGTCTCGCAATATCGAAAATAATTCCTATAGTAGTAGCAGTAGAGTAGATTGCGTAGGTGGATAACATAAACACCATTAAATAGGCAAAAATTAAACATTAAAGATTATTAATTAATAGGCAGTTTCACATGAGTAAACACGCGCTGAATACATGATTGAAATCTAAATTTTAAACATAGTACAAAGCTAAATTCTATATACAACTGTTAGCAATTATTAACAAAATAAATACTTCCTATTCAGCAACCATTCTTACTTCAATAGTTATTAAACAGAATTACGCAAATTTCTTATTAACAAATTTATTGCGAACAAATAATTGTTAGAATTGTTTATTTCTAATGCAACTGTACACCGAAACTAGAATTAACATAAAATGCTTCAAAATGGTGCGAGAAATACTAAAGTAGCCCAGAGATTCCAATGCTACGTCAAGCGCGAAACCTCAACATTTTCCAAAAATAGCCTTAAAAATTCAACCGTAGCTTAAAATTTATGACTATATTCTTCTCCATTATTAAAATTATAACAACAATTTGTGGCTAGATTAACAGAGCGGCAACAATAGCCATAGTAAGTGACGTCACAAGCAGTAAATGTTTCGAATTGGCCATCTGGAAAGGCATCGAACCTGTTAGCTAAATTTTCTGAAGCCTGCAAGATATTCTTATTGGCGGTCTTTAATTGAGAAGACAATAAACTGATGAAGACGTTAAGATTTATAACTATGTATAGAAAAAGAATTTTTCTGCTTTGATTTATGGATCCGATGTATAGTAAAAATGTGGCACATACTTGGTTTTATTTATTGCTGTAGATTTGCTAGAAATTGGGCTGTAAAATCAGGAATTTGGACTAGATAATTCTAGTTGTTAACGCTATTTCGAGCTACATTGTAATTTTAACAATTTGGATCCTCTAGAAAAAGAAACAATCTTTGTGTAATTTTGAGAGGAAGTAATTTTTATCTGTAGCAATCTATGGTAGATAGTAAAAAAAATAATTAATCGAACAGTATTTAAAAACTGTGCTCCTATAATTAGCGTAATGTGTTATTAGCAAATGGAAAGCTAAAAAATTTAAAGCTTAGCAAAAGCATTTACTTACATCGAGTTACTTACTTGTTGCTTCATTTATAACTACGAATTGAAGTTACCTCTTATCTACCAATGCCTAATCCATTTACATGTTTGTGTTTTTTATTGAAAAACAATTAAAATTTTAAAGACACTTCGGGAAATAAGCAAAGTTATGCAAATGCATATAAAAGCAAGAGAGTGACAAGGATAAGGAAATATGGAAACAACGGGAAAGACAAGAAGAAACGAGAAGGAAGCTAATTATAGTAAGAATAAACTTGTCAAAATCTACTCAAGAGAAGATATTTAGACAATATATATATCTCTGATTCGGTTATACAAATTTCTTGCAGATGTGACAACATACAGGGCGGTCCAAAATTGGCATTCCTGCTCTACAAAAATTAATATCAAATATTTGCATACTTAATACATTTTTTTCTATATAAAAATAACACAATCTTTCTTTATATATGATGAGTTTGGCCAAGGAACATGTTATGTATGCAACTTACATGCTTTTATAATTACTCGTTCTTGTTGCTTGTTATAGTTTAACGGTGATACATTATAACCCGACTGGTCATACTGCAAATTGTGTCGCCTTTTGTATTTTTCTTCTTCTTGCTAGGCTCCACAACCCACCTGGATTTTGGTCGTTCCATGGGGAACTTTCTTAATCGTATTGGAGGGTGAATTAGTCCCCTCTACGAAAATATTTTCTTCTATAGGTACAGCACGAGATTCTAAGGGCCTTTGCATGATGACAAAACATTTAAATCTTAGTTTTTAACACAAAACTTAGGGTTTTAGGCATTTGTGTGGTCAAAAATCAGAAGCCACACTTACAAGTTTCCATAAAAGTTGATAAGATATTGGTGATATTACGTAGAATATAATTTTCTTGATAAGGCGTAAAGGAATCTTGCATAGCGTATACAGTGTGAATTTAATTTAGGCGACTCTGTGTAGTTTCTTGTCGCGATAGCTCTAGCCCAACTACTTATTGTAACGTTTCAAAAGCTTCTGAAAACAGTCCGCCAAGACGTCCGAAGAAACTGCTTTCAAGTCAGCGTTTTCACTACTTATAGAAATGAGCATAACATTTGCTGATACCAAGTCAGTAAAATCGAGTAGGTGATTAATCTTACAAACGCCGTATTTAATGGGAAATAACTTAATTAGTGCGGAATAGGCAGACGTATTGTAATATTGTCACGTGACAACAAATAACTATCCTTTCGTTAAAATTGCGATTGCAATTTGGAAACGCTTTGAAATAATCTCTCCTCGCTCAACTATTTTCTGTTTATACCTCAAGCACAAATTCTATATTAATTACAGCGTGTTAGTTGGAAAAATAATCGACACGGTATTTAATCTGGTTCTTGGCAAACGAAACTTTTGGGGTCGGAAGAAACTGCTTTGAAGTCGGCGATTACATTTCTTAATGTCATCTACGTCTTAAAATCAGTTCCCTCTGAGAACAGTTTTCACTGTAGGAAAGAGAATAATATTTGCTTTTGCCAAAGGAGGGGAATCGGGTGGGTGATTAATCTTACAAACGCCGTATTTCATGAGAAATAGCTTTACAATTGGTGCAGAATAGGCAGGTGTATTGTAGTATTGTCATGTAAGAACAAACAACTGCCCCCTCGTTAAAATTGCGATTGCAATTTGGAAACGTTCTGAAATAATCTCTCATCGCTCAACTATTTTCTATTGGTATCTAAGGCACAAATTCTGTATTGACTACAGCGTTGTAATCGAAAAAATAATATACACGACCTTGATTCTGGTTTATGGCAAACGAAACTGTTGGGTTCTTGGTGATGATTTTGCAATCCTGTTTCCCTGCAATACCATTCTCTGGCGTTTCGTCTCAGAATTACACAGAAACAGTCACGACTTATCAGCAACAATGCAGTTAAGAAAAATTGTATTGCTGACAAGACTGACCGAAGCAATTCTTCTCTGTTTTTGTTTGTAGACTAGGGAGGCCTCAAATCAACTTCTTCTATTCTAAGGCATCGGCCTTTATTTGGAGAAGCAGTCGGCGATGTTTTGCCTCACATGAACTCAAGAACTCTTGCAAGAAAATTTGCAATTCTATAGATCTACCAACGTTCGATTGTAGCGTCAACCTGAATATCTTTACATCTACCTTTGAAAAATTCAAAATATTGAAACTCACTACACAGAGTTTCTAAAATTTCATAAATTGCTGTTTCAACTACCCCTAAGTTACAGGAAAATTTAATATATACTCGTTGTTCCATAATAACTGACAAAAATAGACACACGTGTTAGCGAGCTGCACAGAAACGAGCAGCGTTCGAACTTAGCTTGACAATCCTAAATTGATCAAACTGTCAAATTTTATATATCTTTTATTTTGGTTTAAGTTGATGTGCAACAGGGTCATCCGAGAATTAAATTTCCCAACCTCGTAGGTTAAAACCCATGATTTGCTAAATATAAGAAACAATATTGTAAAAATAAGTTTCAAAACTTATAGATTGCTTGGAGACCTCAACGGGACGTCAAGCGCTAACCGTCCTTCGTTCAACGAGCTATTCATACCCATAAAATAGGAAAATAGGAAATATGGCATTAAGCCACCACTCGTAATTAAATTACAATTTTTGCTCTTATTAAAATGTTAATTGGTCGAATCGACAGCCTCATACGTATGATTTGGCTGGGATATGATTGATGGTTGTGATGCGATGTAGACATAGGCTGACGTTACACAAGTCGGGGAGGGTCAGGTCAATAATAATAACCCAGGTCACGAGAGCCGCTGCTGCCCAGCTGATCACGCACACGTTGCTCCGCTACACCTACAATTCCAGTTCTTTGGCAGCAGTTCTTTTCCGAGGTAGGACGGAGTTCTATCCACGCATCCACTTCTCCAGGACGAGGTCTTCAAACCGTTTCCCGTTTTGGACGTATTGCTCAATCACTTAGCGAGAATTTTCTACGCAATTAATCTCCTCGTCATTAAGAAGTGCGATAAATGTTAACTGTGCTTCTGCATGTTAATCTGTTTTACGCTCTTCTCATTGATTGACATGTGCTACGAGTTTGTAATAGGTGTAAACGATTGATAAAAAATTTGAATTGGTTTAAGCGTGCTTTCCGGAAACTAAACCAATTAAAAATAGAACTAAGATCGAACCTAACCGAAACCTAATTATTTTTTGCTAATTATAATAAACATTAGAAATTGCCGCAATTACCTATTATTAATTTTTGCAATACGACTATACGGAAAGGGAGAGGTATCTTTAAAAACATAATTATTTTTCTTTTGTACGAGGAAACTTTTTCCGTTAAGTAACCTAAAAGTGGCCAAATAGTTTAATAGAAATCTGAAAGTTATACTTTAGATTAATTTGAACGCACTTCTGCTTTTTACGGAAATCAAAGAAATTCAATTTTGCAGAAAAAGTAAGCGTGGCAGAATTTGAAGGTGTTTAGGAACAATTAATTGGAAAGCTAAGGAATTAGGCACTTGCATAAGTAAATAATTAGGTGTTTAAGCCCGTTTCTCGCAGCTACTATTACTTTTCGTACAACATTTGTTTCATAGAAATTAATAATGATAATTGATTTAAACGTTTTTCAGCTAGTAAAGTTATCTCAATCCTAAATCCTAGCTATAGGAAGGTGGAAATTAGTACCCAATACTTTAAACCGTTACTAATAATAAGCTAATAAGTATTTGAACGGTTTTGCATGCAATTCTATCTTCAAAATCAGACGTACAGGTAGTGTAACCCCAAACAAACCCTAATTATTTAACTATTTACCTGTGCAGGTCTAGTTAGTATAAAATCAATATGCCCCTTTCAAGGTTTTCCTGCCACCGAAATTAGGTAGTAAGTAATTGGGTTTACGTTTATTTCTTGTAGTTGCCATTACTTTTTTGTACTTAATAATAATAATCAATTAATGTCTGAATAAATTGTTTTCGATCAAACTAACTTTGCAATATTCTGTGCTACGACATAAAAAGTTTTATTAATTCTTACTCAAATATATGTGTATATATATATTGCTATGATACACAGGTGCTGTTGTCTTGCGTCGATATGAATTTGATAATATGCTTATTTATAATTTGTATAATGTAAAACAGTAGGATGAATCGAGATCACGTGCCGATGTAGAATGTATGTAGGCTTTGAACTACTGACATGAGCGGAGTGATGGTAACAGGGAGTTAAGGTAACGAAAAAATAAATATAATAAACAAACAATTTTTGGGGCAGTCTGAAAAGAATCCCGACAGGAAGACGGGTGGATGGTCCCTCAGACCTTTCGTTGTTCGCAGCAATAAATTAAAATAAATTGAGATAGAAGTTATTCTATTCGAGTAATTAATATTTCGGTCTCAGTTTGTACAATTTGAAAAAATAAAGCAAGTTCTAAACCTGTGCATCGAAGAGTGATTTCAAGGTGTACTTAACAAATTTGGTTGAAAGAAAAAGGTAAGAGCGACCTAAACCTGAGATATGGGTTTATTTGAAAGGTGTTCTATCGTAAAAGCTGAGCTGGGTACACAAGTTATTAGCTGGAAGGTAGGGCAGAAAAGGGCTCATAGCAATATATATATATATATATATACATATAAACTGTCACTGAAACACCCAAACCGCATACTCATTGCTATTGAGGCACCCAAAAACATCCAGAAGCACCCGACTTTGTGTGCCACAGTGTTTCTTGTATATAAATTCGTCCTACGCTTCGAAACGGTCATTAATATCGTTTAAGAAACAACAGATCGGAAGCCATATTGACACTCACTATTCTGGGATATAGTTTAGTTCGTTCATTTTATTCTAGAGGTCGCTTTGCTATATACACGTAGGTATATAAAACTCTTTAAATGTTGTAAATGTAGCATTTTGCCGTGGGTTGTATTTTCCGACAGCCGCGATATGGCAACACCGCTATAGTATATTACGATCCAAGATCGGTAAGAGGCTTGTATCAGATTGATAAAGACTTGCAAAATTGCAACTTCGGGCTTCGATTTCCTAATTTTCGAAATCTGTTGATCGAGCGTTGTACAAACCTTTTGCTCTACTAATTTTTATTTAAAAATAAAAAATGTTTTAGGAGTATTTTTTATATAAATCCATTAGAATTTTTGACATTAGATTTTTTTACAACTTAGAAATTATTTATGCAGATTCTTGACTACATGTATGGTTAATTCCTGAGTGCATTTAGGATCTACTCTAGAATCCTTAACATCAACGAAGTCTAGGATTGGCGTAGTTACCTTAGGATTGACGTACCAAATCTAGGATTGGGGTAAATCAACGGTTATAAATCTAGGATTCGCGTACTAAATATAGGATTTAACAATATAGAGAGTACAATGTGTGAAACATTATGTGATTATTTAATCACAGAGATTTAAAACAATATCATGGTAACTTTGGTCAATACCAATTCATTTTTTTAAATCTAGGATTTGTTTCACGTACTGTTGACGGTTATTTGTTTGTAAATTCATTTCCCCCGAGCATTGCCGTAATATTTAGAGTTACAATGGTGCCCAAATTGATCATATTGTTGCTTAGAAATTGTTGATAAAATGTTTAAATTCCCCTGATGGATGTATTAAGTATACCCTCAAAAGTGTACTACGTTTTCCGTGGCTTCTAGCCATTACCCGATTTTGACCAACACGCCTGATAAATTCTAGGATTGGTTGTTCTGAAATTTCGCAATTAAGTTGGTAGCGTAGTTTTGCGTATACCTACCACTCCTAATAGTTGGTGAATCCTAGATTTAACGCGTTAATTCTAGGATTCGCCGATTTGTTTGCCTCCGCTGTTCTTAGTTTAAGAACTAATTCCTCTCATGTGTTTCAATCTAAGGTGATATTACCTCTTGTAAATCCTTTTTCGTACATAATCATTTAAAGATAATTAGTTTTATGGAAATGTCTGCTAGTAAATTATAACAATATTAATAAATGTTTGTGGAAATCTATTTGCACAAACGATGCTGCCTTAATTCTATACAGGAAATCCTAAAATATACTAAGCACCAAGCTTAACATGTTTAATGCCTTAAGACGTGGCAACATAATTTAATTGCAAAAAAAATGTATATGTGTTGGTACCATATTTTGCTCCCAATTAGAAACAATTTATAGATCGACTGTGTAAATCTGCATAATTGGAAATCAACAGTAAGGGGCTCCTCCCAAGTTCTTCTAATTACCGAAATTAGACAATTAACTTCAATCTTAATTAATTTATGGATATTTCTTGCAACAACAAGTATTGGCCTACTATTTCAAGCACATATCTCTGAAATTCTAGACGCTGGCTTAATAGTATACCACAATGAGCGTTTAAATTTCCATGTAACATTTATAACATCGCTGGTACCTAAAATAGAACCAAGAAGTATATGTTCTTGCAGGTGTTTTACTGCACAGACTGTACAGGCTGTGCAAATCTAGTTAGTTTATAAACAATGGTGTCACTATCCTTCCAAGATTTTTTAGCTTCTGCGTTAGACAATAGATATTTAAAGTAATTCTTTCTTCTATTTGTAATGACTCCTAAAAACGATTTATTTTTGAAAACATCAAAGAGAATTAACTTGTAATGTTTGCTGGAATTAACAGATTCTTAAATACATTCTAAGTAGAACAAAGTTTTGTTTTTTGAATTATTTCCACAGCAGTACGTAATCCAATTACAGAAGAACAGTGTAAAATCGAGTGTAAACAGTTTTTCCGCTCGAGTCCTTTCACAAAATTACCTTAAACGTTCTCGTTTTCAATAAATCCCGCCACACTTCTTAATCCGTACACGATTCAATCGACTTTTGCGTGTATCGTGAATATCGAAAGTTACCTAATGGAATTGGGTAACTTCTCTTTTCAAACATGGAACTGCCATTGTCTGAAGATCGTGCCTTCTGAAGATGATATGTTCGACGACGACCTCTGAGGCAACTGCGGTTACGACGGAGATGAGCTGCACTTATGAATGAAATATTTAACGAGGAATAAGCGGCCGTTTAGAAAACCGAAAATTGACTCTCGTGTTGCTCGATGCCGTCTTCGTTCTGCATTGTTTAATAAATTGGCGATCATGGAGTGCACGACGAGTCCAAGAGACATGCTACCTCCCTTCCTTATTATCAGAGCGTGCAGTTGTAAAAAACGAGAATATGAAGTGTTAAACGGCTAAACGCGATATAAAAGCAATTTTAAGCTCGTTTTGAGCCAAACAGGCTTCCCTAATTGAAAGTAAATGAACGTAAACTACTCAATTTACGCCACACTGTCACATACACTAATTTTTTGTGTCTTTGGCAGCAATCTACTGCCTTAATACGACCATCTGTAAGCACTCTGGACGTCCATTGCACCCACGCTGTTTCAAAGTTATTAGGTTTATTAACAGTTAACATGTCCGTTCAGGTGTTATAGCATTGCAACACTTCGTGTCATTCATATTTTAAATGCAGTTGGTTTTGCTAATTGATAAATTAATTACTTTCATGCAAATTATGCCTTTGTGTGTGCGCTTTTCAAAGCTACCTTATCTACAAAATTCAAAAACTTTCGTGTTGATAATAGTACAGTTTGGTTGGTAACAGGAAATCATAACACGAAAATATTTCAGCAGGAAATTACATAACATTGTATTATATTTTGATCGATAATGGAAGAAATAAATGATATATTTTAAGAAAAAATTAAAACCGTGGACAGAAAAGGTTTGAAATTGTGTAAAAATTATGATCAATCCACTAATAGACGTTGACTTTTACAGATACAGTTCAAAAATTTTCAGTAAATAGAAAAAATACCTATTCATGGAAACAATATAGAGAAAAATATCAGCAGAGAATAGGGATAAAATATCAACAGAAGAAATATGTAAATAACAATATTCACTGAAAAAATTATTCAGAGAAAGAAGTATTCACGGAATAAATATTCACAATAAAAATATTTGTACAAGATTGAGCAAATGGCGACAAATTGGGGAGGCCTACATCCAGAAATGGATTGAAGAGGGCTGATGATGATGATGATGATGATACAGATCGATCAAAATTATGATCTAGCAAATCTGTACATTTGTTTTAATGAAGTTGCATAAGCGAAAAAGGTAGAATAAATAGCCAAAGAGTATAAAATGTTTACTTTTTCGGAAAAGTGCATCCACTCTAGAATATAGAAGGGCGTGCTATTTTTTCAACTACAATAACCTTCCATCAACAATTAAATGTAAGAGAAATTTTTAAACGCCTAACTGTTACTAGTTTAGTTGATCGTTTATAAGTAAGATTTAAATATTAAACAATATAATACCAATTTCTTATTCTGAAATTGTTTATCTTCATAGGTAGATAATTGAAGTTTTCTCTAATTAAACATGAGAATAACATATTTCAATCTACGTATTGGTGAAGGGATTAACAGCAGGCTATTTTGATTTCTTCGGCAAAATCGCAAATACTTAATAGCAATTTCGTAAATATATTCTTGATGTGCTTACCACAACGCACCCTGAACAAAATAAATTTTCAGAACAGTATATTTTAAATGTATTTTTTCCTTCAGATATTTTTTCAGTAAATTATTTTCTCATGGATCTTGAATCATTAGAATACTTTCGCTATGGATATTATTTTCTCTGGAAATTTTTTCTATAGATATTTGTTTCATGCATATATTATTCGCTGCATATTTTTTAGCATATTATTTTGCCATGGTGATATATATTCTTCTGAATATTTTCGCCATGGATATAATTTTCTCAAGAAATTTTTTCTATAGGTATTTGTTCCGTGCATATCTCATTCTCTGCATATTTTTTCAGCGCATTATTTTACCATGACCATTTATTCCTCTGAATATTTTCGCCATGAATATTATTTTCTCTGGAAATTGTTGCTATAGATGTTTGCTCCATGCATATTTTCTTCTCTGCATATTTTGTCACTGCATTATTTTGCCATGATTATTTATTCCTCTGAATATCTTTGCCATGGATATTATTTCCATTGGAATTTTTTTCTGTAAAATTTCCGTTCATATCTTTTTCTTTGCGTATTTTCCAGTAAATTATTTTACCAAAATGTATATTTCTCTGAATATTTACCCCATGGGCATTATTTCTTCTGGAAGTTTTTTCCGCAGATAGTTTTTCTATGCATGTCTTGTACTTTACATATTGATTAGGAAACTATATTTTCATGGATATTATTATTCCTCTGAATACTTTCGCTGTCCATACTATTTCCTCTGGATATTTTTTCGGGCTTAGATTTTTCACGCATATTTTTTCTCCTTCACTGCCTAGTTTTTCGGACTATTATTTTTCCATGGATCCTCAGAATAATTTCTCGGCGCATTTTTTCACTGCATATTTTTCAGTAAATAATTTTGCCATAGGTATTTACTTCTGTAAATATTTTCACCGTCGATATTATTTCCGCCCATGTTTCTTCTACGCATATCCTTTTCGCTTCATATTTTTCAGTTCATTATAATACCATAGATATTTATTTCTCTGAATAATTCTTCTGAAAATTTTTTAGCACATAGTTCTTATATGTACATCTTTTATATATTTTTTAGGAAGCTATTTTGCCATGAATATTTTTATTCCTCTGAATACTTTCGCTGTCGATGTTATTTCCTCTGGATATTTTTCCAGGCTTAGTTTTTTCACGCATATTTTTTCTCCTTTGCTACTTAATTTTTTAGACTATTATTTTTCCATGGATATTTATTCGTCAGCATATTTTCTCGGCGAATTCTTTCTGTGCTCTTTTTCAGTAAATAATGTTTCCGTAGGTATTTACTTTTATAAACATTTTCACGACGGTATATTTTCTTCTGAAAATTTTTGCGCCCTTGTTTCTTCAACGTATATCTTGTTCGCTACATATTTGTCAGTACATTATTTTACCATAAATATTTATTTCTCTGAATATTTCTTTTTTGGTTTTTTTTAGCACATAGTTTTTCCATGCGTAAGTTTTACATTACATATTGGTTAGGAAATTATCTTGCCGTAGATATTTCTATTCCTCTGAATACTTTTGCTGTCGATGTTATTTTCACTGGAATTTTTTACGTGCTACTTTTTCCACGCATACTTTTTCTTCATCACTGCTTCATTTTTTAGTCAAATATATTTAATTAATATTTATTCCCCAGCATATTTTCTCGGCGAATTGTTCCTCTGCATATTATTCAGTAAACAGTTTTTTCATAGGTATTTACTTCTATAAATATTTTCACCATAGATAATATTTGTTCTCGAATTTTTCCGCACATGTCTCTTCTACGCATACATATTTTTCAGTTCATTGCTTTACGAGAGATATTTATTTCCCTAAATATTTTTTTCCGCAGATAGTTCTTCCATGGATATCTTCTACATTACATATTTTATAGGAAATTATTTTGCCATGGATATTTTTTAAATCTCTGAATATCTTCGCTTTCGATGATATTTCCTCTGGAATTTTTTTCAATGGTTGGTTTTTAATGCATATCTTTTTTTCTCACTGCATAATTTCTTTCATATTGATTCCGCGGAATATTTTCTTGGCGTATTTTTCAGTAAGTAACTTATTTTACCATAAATATTTACGCCTCTACTAAATATGTTCATCATCGATATTCCTTCTGGACATATTTTTCGTCTAAGTTTCTTCCACCGTATATTTTTTTCTACATATTTTCAATTAATTAAATTTCCATGAATATTTATTCCTCTGAATATCCTCGCCTTCGATGTTATTTTCTCTGAAATTTTTTTACATTGTGGGTTTACATTTATATTTTTTTCCTCATTGCATAATATTTTAGTCAATTTTTTTTTTCGTGGATATTCATTCCTTGGAATATTTTCTTGGCAAATTTCTTTCTATGCATATTTTACAGTAACTTATTTTACCATAAATACTTACTCCTCTAAAAATGTTAGCGATATTATTCATTCTGGATATTTTTTTCGTCCAAGTTCTTCTACGCGTATATTTTTTCTGCATATTTTCAATTAATTTTATTTCCATGAATATTTATTCCTCTGAATGTTTTCGTTGTCGATATTATTTCTTCTGAATTTCTTTTCTTCCTAGCATATTTTTTCTGTAAATTATGTTCCTATGGATATTTATTTCACTAAATATTTTTCCCATGGATATTACTTCTTCTGGAAATTGTACGGTACATACTTTTTTTAATTATTTTTTTTTTTGTATACTTTCTCAGTAAATTATTCTTCCATTGAAGTTTATGCTTCGTAATATTTACATCG
>JABXWE010022775.1:0-13737 GCA_014611495.1 Limonius californicus
TAAAACAATGCCGATAATAAATATATCGTTGCTATGGAAATGTTAATCATGTTTGGTACTATTACGATGTATTATGATTACTTTGAAAATAAAATGTTCTAAATTTACTTTTTATCCTTTTTTGCGTTGTTTTCAGATAAGTATAATAAAAAGTATCCTTCATTACACGTCCGGAAATGGATTTTTCAGTGCTTGCATGACTTCCCGTGTTCGGCTTCGCCTCACACGAGAATTTGTCACGCGCGCACGGAAAAATCCTTATTTCCAGACTCCTAATGAAATATACTATTTTGTTAACTTTCAAAACCTGTTATAGACAATGTAACTGAAACCCAATCACTATACTCGCTTTAAAGATATTCAGCTGTAATGTTTGCTTGAAAGTTATTCAAAAGACAACCTTTTCAGTTGCAATAAAGTTAAGTATTTAGAATAACTATTTCTCAACTTTAAGTTGAACGTTACGCATATAGTAGTTTTGTCAACCACTACGGATGCTCAAAAGACGCCTTTAAGTTACTTCAGGAAGGTCTTCTTTCCAGATTAAGAAATGATCACGTTGTGGACAGTCAAGGTTAACTTGTGGGTAACATTTAAGGATTATCTAAAGTTATCTGTTAAATTATTTTGCGGTTCTGCAGGAAAAATATACACATCCAAAGCAAAACACGACATAAAATCTAGGAAAAATTCAAAAATTTCTCCCTTGAACAGATGTTTTTGGGTACAATTTGCTATTCCGAGTCAGAGAAGTTACAAATACAACACCGTAAACTATGCTAATCCCAACATTTATATAGTAAACGCCAATTATATTCGGCAAGTAATTGCACCTGAGTTCGTCTTAAGCGAGTTAGACTGTATATTTTAAACTATTTAATAGGTCATAGGCATTGGAACTACGCTACATACAACATTTTTAGAGCGCAAAACAAGCGTTAAAACGACTCTTCTAAATTTTAAATTTTCCATCTAATAGTTTGAGAAAGTGCCGTTACGAATTTTTATAATATTTTCCGAACTGGTAGAGGTCTACATTCTACAAAACTATTTCTGTTTATTGACTAAGCTCGTTTCTATAATTTCCGGAATACAAACCGGAAGTATTTTTTTATCCAGTTTTACAATTTGAAACTGGAGTCATAAAATGTCTCTACGACTATGTTTAAATTCCAACGCTTTTCGGAGTATATTCGCTTTGTTTGTCCCCATTTCCTCAGACAATCAGATTCACTTTCGCTTCAAGAATCTATACACTTTTGCTCATCTCACGGCGTTTGCCGAACGTAACAGATTATTCGGGGGTGTAACTGTTTTCCAAATTTAAACTCAAAGGGAAATAATACCTTTAGATTTTAGATCTCTTAATCTTAAAGAAAGTTTAATAGTTAAAGTGATTCTAGCGTACTCATCAAGGTTAAGTATTGTGATCTGATCGAAGGATATTAAAGTATGGGAAAGCTTAGGCGAGGTGTTTTAGACATCTTTTTAAAAATAAACAATGTTTTCCGCCTCCTTAATCGACCATGCAAGAGTTTAACAAACATTTACTCTTCCTAAGAACGACACTGTCTATAATTGCAGTTAAAAAATAGAACGTTTTCAATAAATCTTTCTCAAACTATTCTGTTTCTGCTTCGAACATATGCAAATTTTAGAAAAATTCTTATGCATCACAAATCTGTTATGACGAACTCATGTTATTTATAACCGACATTCGTTGTACACAATTATCTAGACTAAGGCAGAATAAGTATTTATTCAGAATGATAAATTTAATTATGCGGCTTTACAAATTAATTTCTAAAGCAGTCTATGATTTTACTTCATCTGTTCTGGTACTTCTACAGGTTCATATTATGTACCAATATAAACTCACAGGCAAAAAAATGGGTACTTTACAATAGTTCACAAATAGCATTGTAGTGAATACTGGAATAAACAGTTGTTGTAGTTATTGGTATAATGCTGATTATGCGGGGTCGACAACAGAATTACAGACAAAGTTTAACATTTTCGATAGACAATCAATGTTAAGTCAGAACGATGTAACAACTGTCATAAAACTGGCATATGGAAACTTATTCGCAGTGGGTTGATCAAATTCATGATGCTTTCCTTCAGGGGCGTTCTCACGATTCAACTTTCTTGAACAACAACAGTTGTTGAACCTAAAGTTGATCAATTATTCGTTCTCACGGTTCTCACTTAAAGATCAATGCAATTTAAACTGGCAACGAATGATATTGTTAGAGCGACAGTTTACCGTACTTTGTGATGTTTTGGTCAAAGAACTTCTACAAAATTTGCTTGGTACTAAAAGGAGCAGAAAGCGGCTCTTCTGGGTATGAAGTTGAATTGTAAGGACAAATCGCGGAGGGTCTTCGCAAACTGGTGCAAGATAAGGATGAATGGAAGACAAATTTAATGAACAAATTGACGATACTACTCAAAGCAAGAGAAAAATTGCCAATGTGACCATAACATATTCTTATCATCTCATAGTAAAAAATCGTGTTTCGGAAGACCCTGCATTGGTTCACACGTCTCACGCTGGTTGAATTAGACTGATGACTCATAAGATCACAAGTAGTTGTACAACAAATGTTAAACCCCTTCGACTTTCGTTGCTTCTATTAGAAGTTGTTCAACTAAGTTGATGCAAGGTTCACATGCTTCAATGTACATTCAACTGCCTTTCAACTTCTAGTTATTCAACGAAAGTTGAATGGTGAGAACGCCCCTTTAGTAATATTGTCAAATTCTTCTTGTAAAGCAACACGAAGCCTTTGCAACACTTCTGAGGTCTTGGGGACGGTTATTGGCTCTACTCTAAAGTTAATCTCGGAGGTATTCTATCGGATTGAGATTGCATGAGGCCCTGTGCTATGCATACGCCGAAAATTAACTGCATCTAAGTAATCAGTAACAATGCGAGCAACATGTTGTCTAGCATTATCATGAATCAAAAGGAATCCATCATTCAATAAAAGATGCATAAGGAATAAGTGATTGTTGAAGAACTTCTTAGATGTACCTGGGAGCAGTTAATGTCTTGTATTTCACGAATATGAGGCCTGCACACGTATCTGAAGATATCCCAGAGCACATTATAACTGAACCTCCATTAAATGGAATTCCTTCAGACATAGTGCAGTGTGCAAAGAGCCCGTTTGCCGTCGCCAGTCCCACACGCGACTATTCAGTGACTGAATACAAAATTTGAACTCCTCCGTGGACAATATTCGCCCCATTGTTCGAGTATCCAAGGTATATTGTGTTGCCCAAAATTGTATATGATCTCGACGATACCTTGACAGCAACCATAGTCCAACTACTGCTGTACAGGCTACAAGTCCATTTTCTACTAATTTTCAGGGTATAGTACGTTTACTTACCCATACACCACAACCAGCTTCTAAACATTTGCAGGTTGCTATATCCATTGTTCTTCGATCTCACAGAATATTAACGCAATAAATCGATCAGCTCTTGCCGCTGTCGATCTCCTCTGACCATATATTTTTCTAATGTAGCTTCCAGGCTCGGTAAACCAATGTCATGGATACTGGACGGCTATATGCTTGGTATTTCCAAAGGATGTGCTATATTACGTTGACTACGGTCCTCTTCAATTAGAACAAGTTAACTGGTGTTAGTTGCATATTTTGCTCTCGAAACATACGGTGTACAATGACAAACGGCGCTGCATCCAACTAACACACTTTTCGAACGCTTAATGCTGCGAATATCTTAATATATTCGGCGATGTACAAATACAGCGACTCGAATATGTGTATTTGATTGTTTATCAATTGCCATAATACACTTGTGCAATGATTTCCTTTTGTGACACTTCTATTAGCAAACCAAATTCGCTTCAATTTCATCCCATATTAAATGACAAAACTATAAATTTTTTAAGGGTGGCCGGTTTTTTGTCGGTGTATTTTTAAATTAAAAAAAACTCTCAGATGGGCCTTCGTGAGAATTATAAATTTCTGTTCTTCACCCAAAATCGCATTTAGATATACATGTTTATAATATTTCGTAGATAACTAATTGACCATCTACAGCAGTTTTACTGCCATTATCTCTTTGGAATTACAGCAGTTCTCCCCTACAAACAAAATACCCAATTTCAAAAATTAACTTTTATATTTCCTTATCGATCTTTCGAAAAACAACATAAACAGAAATACTAACGCAGAAAGCAGTTCGCGAGGTTCAAAGGTTGCATTACAACTTAATGTTCGTTTTAACAGTATTCACTGTAAACGTATTATTTACGGACATTTAAATATTATTTTACTATGACTCACATGTGTTTGTTGTAACAGGACGTTTGCTATAATAGGGATTTGCTATAACAGGCTTCAACTTTAAACTTAATTTTGATGTAATGATTCAGCCATTTACCTTAATTTTCCTAATTCAAGGTATTCTTCCCCACACACATTCATAAGCCTGTATCAACCCCACCAATATGTTTCATGATAGTTTGATAGTTGCAGTATATCGTAACTATTAATGTTATGCCTCTTACCGGCTATGTACTGTAAAATTTGCTTAATCTTTGATTTACGGTTTTTTTAATAGTAAAAACAATAAATTTACAATCCTATTTATATACGGCAGGATCGTGTAATTAATTGAATAGGTTAATTAGGAATAGTCATTATTTCAATTTTATCTGCTAAACATTTCAAATTAATAAATGAATTTGCTATTAATTCGCGTGAAGTTAGTTGTTGAGCATCTTCTACAATAATTGCTCTATTTGATAAAGGAAATTGGAAATGGGAAAGCGATTTGCAAACGAAATATTTAAATAAATTTCAGTTCCTACGCAAAGTATCTAGGTTAGGGTACATCAAACACGTATATATCAAAGCTCATATATAATGATCACATTTACAAAGGGAAATAGAGATGATTCTCCGATATAACGAATTATAGATGTTTAACATACCGGTAGCCGATTTTCCTAATTTAATATACATACGAAATTCATTGCTGATGCAATTTACTTTGGTTTTGTAAGTGTAAAAGTAAGAATTTTAAACCATAGTCGAACAGAAAAGTGTAAATATTGAATCATTTACTATTACAGATAGCTTAAAGATTGTTGGTACCTCGATAAGGTTGTTCCAATGGTTAACATAACTGTGTCAAGGTGGTGAAAATTCATTTGATCAATGTTTGACGTTAAATTTCGTCTTCCTTTTATTGAGAAATTGTTTGTTTGTACGTTTGTACTTTTCTCTCACGTTCGTTTTATCCGACTTCTCCTATACTTCAAAATATGTGATGGTTTAATTAATTATAAATTCAGTTTACACACACCATCTCTCTCCCTCTCTCTTTCTGTTGCCGTTTGCTATTTTTTTTTGTTAACCACCTCTTCCAGGTCTTCCGACGCTCTATTTTTGTTTCCACCATTCTCTATCCGCTCATTCTTCTCCTTCTATATTCTATTTTATCATTAGCTCTGTATGTTCTCTCTTCTTCCCTTACAGGGCCATTCCCTTTTTTTTTCTCTGGGAATCAAATATACTGTTTTTTTATAACCTCTCATCTCTCATTTATTCACCAAGGTTGTAACTACCGTTTCTCGATTGCTTCTATAATATTTAGTTTATTAAATTACTATAATAACAATTTCCAGATCAAACTTCCAAGAAAATCTCTTTTTAAAGAAATATTGATGTTTCACAAAGAGGTATGATACGATCGCTTGTACCCCATTTGAAAATAATAATTAAAATTGTACTTGTAAACCTTTGCAATTTCAACTTCAATACATACTATGGATTATTTTTAGTTTTCAATTCCCACATAGAAGCCGGTAACTTATTTTCAGCTCTGGAACTATATTTACGCTTTTATGTGCTTGTTTATAGACGCCAGTACATGGCAATCTTAAAACAATGATTGTAAGACCATGCGATTCATGGTAATCTGTGAAAAAATCAATTTTATGTATAAAATCGTTGTTCCAAATCTTTTTTCAAAGATGTTATTGGTTTTTAAATTCCCTTCACGTTTGTTATATCCGAGGCTATATTCTATTGTTTAATTAACTCACTCACATTTAAGATAAATCTCTCACGAAAATGGTAACACAAGTCCCACAAGGAGATAGTACAGGTCCTCTACTATTCTCCTCTAAGTATACGGGTTAAAACCTATAATTTGGCTTTTGCGTATTTGAATATTATGGTGTATTTTTATTTTCTAATTAAATCGTAAAAGCTGATAACTTCTAATCCTAAATCTGCATTTATGCTTTTGTTGTGTGATTTGCACATCATAACAAGTTTTTATTTCCAAGACATGGCGAGTTCTACGGTTTCAAGACAAATTCTGGGTAATCGGTACGAGATTTCAATTACACAAAGATATTTGTAACTGATTTTTAAGATGTCTTTAAAAGCTATTGTACCATTATATTGTACTCTAATATTGATCCCGTTTGTTATTAATAATTTCGTCAGAATGAATGGAACGAGTAGTTTTCAGTATTTTTGGTTACACCAAAACAGCAACGTGCTACATTAATAGTGGGTGTGTACAAATATAGGGTTTTAGGACAAATTTGACATAACTTTCTCTGCAGGCAATCGAAATAACCTGCTTTCCGCTTACTCAACAGCCTTATACAACGAAACGTGACACCGTCTCGCCGTAACCACATCTCTAAAATTACGTAATTCGATCACATCTGCAATTTTGGTGCAAATCGCGGTTGATCAATCACTTTCTTGGTTACGTTCTGTAGGCGATTGCTCGCTTCATCGGAATCGTAACAATGCGTAATGAATTGTATTCCACGAAATTAATCACGGACTTCGAGCCAGGAAGTCTTTAACAAAATGACTATTATTCAGTATCCTACGTTATGTTTAGTAAACAATGGAATTAAATATTCCTTCCTTTTAAACGAGACAATGTCGTTTTAATGGTGGCATTCGTGGGATTATGTTAAAAACAGCCAACTGGCTTTGTCATCGCTTTATTGGGTTATCACATTCCGGATATCCTAGATTACTAAGGTTATCGGTTATCAAGTACTATATTTATCATGGGCACTGGTCGCCAGGCAGACAGATTAATTTCCCTTATCAGTGCGTCATAGAATTTTTGCAACCAAGAGCACTTTTATGGAAGTTCTACATTCCAAGTTGGAAAAATAACGAATCAGTGGAAAGACCGCCGACTATAAAACGGAACCGGAAGCACAAGAACGTGATTTAATGACGGCGGAAGTCGGCCCGGCCGGAAGGGAGAACGGAAATGAAGCCAGCGAGCTTCACGAAACAGAAAATTCTAAGACCCTTCGCTGTTTGCTTTTATTACTCGTGGTGCGTTTAATTATTTGCTTATCAGTTTCAATGTTTTTCGCAGCTTTGTGTTTTTTGCTGCGGCGTTGGCTTGTTTGTACAAAGTTGTGGAGTAAAGTTCAAGTACTGACAAGTTTTATTTCCATGCGACAGCTGTCTTTACTTCCGTTAATGCTGTTATCACAGCAACAAAGATTACAGTGACGCGCTTAAATATGTGTACACTTTACAACTTAACTAATGCAAATTGACAAGCCTTCGCAATTCTCGTACTTTTAATTGGTAATTTCATAATCTGCGGACTTCCTTATCACCGCATTTTATTTATATTCCTATTATTATATGCTATAATAGTAGGTACATAAACGCGACTCCGCAATTCTTGCTCTGATAGAGACAATATTGAATAAACCATAATGAATAAACATGTTCAACGTCTAAGAATTAAGGCTGAGAATTACCGAGGCGTAAATCAAGTTTGACTCTTTAAAGGACAGTCCTTTGCTTCGTATTACTGAACAGTTATAATAAATTCCGGCTTCATATTTAATATGGAAGTTGCACAGGCATTCAACTGAAATATTTTACGTCCAAAGGTGCTTTCAAACTTTAGCTTCAATCGATTACCTGAACAGGTTAACAGAGCACTCATCAAAGTTGCTTAGTCGTAAAATTGCACGAACTGCGTGACTTTGACACACCATTTTTTGTATTTTCAGGAAATATACGAGGGAAACTCAAATATTTACCTACCTAGCCATGAAAACAATAGTTACACGGCCTATCCTATTAAGGTTATATTTTCACAAGTTCTTGACAGTTGTATATACAATTTTGTGTAGTCTACACAAGTGTTTTAAAAAAACTAGTGTTGAGTTGTATTAAAAATGAATGTTGTAAAACTTGAACACCGAATTGTAATAAAATTCTTGACAAAAGAAAAGAACGGGCCAAAAACTATCTATGACAGGATGACGGCGGTCTGCGGAGATGAAGCTCTGTCTTATTACAAGGTTAAATTTTCAGTCGGAGTCTTCGTTCAACCAGTAAAGATGTGTCGAGCGCAGCCCTGTGCAGTCCAGAGCAGCCCCTTCCAAGCCAGAACAGCCCCGTCCACTTCAGAGCAGCCCTGTCCCGTCCAGAGCAGGTCCCGTCCAAGTTAGAACAGCCCAGTCCAGTCCAGAGGAGTCCCGTCCAGTCTAGAGCAGCCCCGTCCAGTCCAGCGTAGCCGCGTGCGGTCCAATACAGCCCCGTCCAGATCAGGGCAGCCCGTGCAATCCAGAGCAGCCCTATACAGTCCACCGCAGCCCCGTCCAGTCCAAAGAGGAGCCCCGTCCAGTTCAGAGCAGCCCCGTGCAGTCCACTGCAGCTCCGTCCAGTCTAGACCAGCCCCGTCCAGATCAGCGCAGCCCGTGCATTCCAGAGTAGCCCCGTCCAGTCCAGAGGAGCCCCATGTAGTCCACTGCAGTCCCGTCTAGTCCAGCGCAGCCCCGTGCTGTCCATCGCAGCCCAGCCCAGAGGAGCCCCATCCAGTCCAGAGCAGCCTCGCCCAGTCCAGAGCAACCCCGTTCAGTCCAGAGAATCCCCGTACAGTCCTCGCAGCCCCATTCAGCCTAAAGCGGCCCCGTCCAAGCCAGAGTAGCCCCATCCAGCCTAGAGCAGCCCCGTGCAATCCAGCGCAGTCCACCGCAGCCCCGTCCAGTCCAGAGCAGCCCCCTCCAGTCCTCGCAGCACCCTCCTCGCAGCCCCGTCCAGTCCAAAGCAGCCCCGCCCAGCCCCGTCCATTCCAGATCAGCCCCGTCCAGTTCAGCTCAGCCCCATCCAGTCCAACCCAGTCCGGATATATATCTTCAATTTTCAAATGCAATATAACTTTATTATTATCATTATTATTATTATTATTATTACTAATTCAATATTATGTAAATCACAATTCAAATACTTTTTTTTTTGTTGATCCATATAACTTTTACTTGTCTGGAGAGGAGGCAACTCCTATAACGACCTTTGCCCTATGGAATTTTATGTGTGAAATGTATATTTTATGAGGTAATAAATACTGTGAAAATTCAAATTCAGGTTGAATTTTGGTGTAAACAATTTCGCCAGCGACGGGAACCGTTGCAGATAACTGGAAGATCAGACTTACAGATGCGACTAATAATCCAGTCAAATTGTGTTTTTACCAGGAAAGTTGTGGGGTAGTTTTGATTTCTTCCATTTTATATGTTTTGGGGTGCTGAATCCGAATCTGAGGTTTGCTAACAAAATTTCGTGACGCAACATTGAAGAAAAAGCAAAAATAGGTAAAAATTTTCATTTTTTTGCGGTTTTCTGCTTATAACTCGGAAACTATCAACTTTTGATAAATATCTTCTCTATTCAAAATGAAAGTACATAAAATTTCCTACAAATTTCTCTATTTAGGTTTTTTTCTCCGACGGACCGTTTAGGCTCAAGCGCTAGTTGAAAGTAGGCGTATTTCGGCTGTCTCCGCAAAAACCCACTTTTTCCACTCCAAAACTTTAATTTATTATTAAAGGCTGTCAATTAGTGAATTCCTCCCAGTTCTCTGCACATACCTTATTTAGATCGTATATGTAAAGGTACAGGTAATTTTTTCAAAAATTACGTAATGTTCAAGTTATTTAATGAAGTCCGAAATTGTACAAATTCAGTTACAAAAAGGTTGAAATTCCGAAAAATCTTGAAAAATTATTACATTTTATTATATTATATTACAATACATATGATTATATATTACAAATTATATGATCTATCATTATTGGCGACAGGGCCATTGATTGAATCACAATTTTGGCCAAAGTTCAGTGAGCTCGTACTGCCAGACATGATTTTTTCAGTCGAGTTCGCCGCATATATACGTTATTGAAAAGTTCAGTCAATCCACTACCTTGCATAATGTAACCAATTGCCCCCATGAAGGACATCAGTAAATGAAATCCACCAAGCCTTATAACAATATTTGACAAAGCAAGATCATCGGGACGGCTAGCAAGAATGTCTCGTGCCTTGAAATAGAGGGGTTGGTCAAATGTCACCAAACAGGTAACTTGGTTTAAGGATTTAGTCTTCTTTACTCCGGTCAACAATGCTGTGAATATTGTATCATAATCACTTGGAGGAGCATTGCTAAATGGCTGGTAACTAACAAACGTTAGTTCATATGGGATATCTCTTGTGACATCTTCCATAAATCCATTCCATCTGGAGAGGACAGGAATGTCTCTGCTTTTCCCATAGAGGCACAGAAGATCAGGCACAGATGGAATCACGGTTTCAGTTGGTGTATACATTTCCTTGAGACCTTTTATCTTGATTTCAGCTAAACCTTCAGGTTTTGTCCTTTCAAAATGGATCAGTTGAACAGCTCCATAACTTCCAGAAACCTCAGGTAGGGGTATCATTTTCAGCCGAGGAATGAATTGATTGGTAACTACTGCATGTTTTGGTGCGATACCGGAAATGCCACCCATGACGTGAAAGGTGTTGTATCCGTCGATTGTATGTACGTTAAAATCAGCGTTATCGTACACCTGCTGTGAAAAGCACGGCTGGTTAACTTTCAGCGGATCCCCGTTGATTGCTGATGCTTCCAGGCGAACAGCTTCTGTGGAAGTCGAACAAAATCCCAATGAGGAAACCACATCGACCAATTTCCTTGAGCCGTACTTCTTGTACAGAAACACTGTCAACCCCACGAGCACTGGTGAGACGAATGATCTGGGCCTCACTGCTGCTACAAGACTATGAGCCAGCGCTGTGCTCTCCTTCTTCCACATATCATGGTCCCCACGTTTTTTGTTTAGTACAACTGTTTCCATAAATGTACGGAGGGTTTCAGGAATGAGTTCCTCATTTCCTTCCAAAAACTTATCAGGTGGGGTCTCATAAATCTGGCTCCGGATATCCTCAACAATAATTGCAGCAGCCGTCTTAACAATCTGGAGTCTTTCCTGTTTCCATTTTTAACGCCTGCTGGTAACAAGTATCATTTACAATTTTATACCCTGTGTTTTTGAAACACACTACCGGCTCCTTGTTTGGAGAAAAGGTAATTATTATATTGCTTTCATATTTTTTGAGTAGATGAGATTTAACTGTCTTTTTGTCAGGACGATAATCACCCTTGATTTGGTCCATCACTCATCACATCAACTCGTCGAGCGTAAACTGGCATTCTCCATCACTATTCTCAAGATAAGTGTAGACAGCTTCCATTGCTGCTTCAACATCATCGGCGAATGGACCACTTTTTCTCTTCTCTTGAGTTTTTGGGCAATTGTGAAGTTTTCTCATGCATAAACTATGACACTGACAATCAGAGGCCACCAAGTGTGTGAAGGAATCGAATGGAAGAAAAAAGGGCTTTTAAACCAAACGGAGCAGTTATAAAAGCATTTGGTGAGGCTGGGAGAGAATAAATAAGATGAAAAGACGTACAAGACGAAATTGTATTGGCACAGAATTTAAATACAATGTAATTTTCTAATGCTTCTTTTTAGTACTGAAGATGGTATAATAGTTTAAACCAGTCTACATTGTACTGGAAGGAGGAATTCACTAAATGACAGCCTTTAATAATAAATTAAAGTTTTGGAGTGGAAAAAGTGGGTTTTAGCGGAGAAAGCCGAAATACGCCAATTTTGAACTAGCCCTTGAGCCCAAACGGCCCGTCGGAGAAAAAAACCTAAATAATGGAATTTGTAGGAAATTGTATGTGCTTTCATTTTTAATAGAAATGTTATTTACGAAAAGTTGATAGGTTCCGAGTTATAAGCAAAAAACCGCCAAAAAATGAAAATTTTTTTGAATTTTCTTCAATGTTGCGTCACGAAATTTTGTTAGCAAACCTAAGATTCGGATTCAGCACCCCAAAAAACATATAAAATGGAAGAAATCAAAACTACCCCACAACTTTCCCGCTAGGGGTCCTTTTGAGCACAAATTGACTGTATTATAATAAAGAAATGTACCAGAAAGTTAAAGCTGTGGTACTAGAGGATCGATGTTTGAAAGTTGCAACTATATCTGCACAATTAGGAATTGCTGAGGGAAGCGTCAGTACCATTTTACACGATAAATTAGGCTTGAGCGCGGTGTATTCCAAGACTCCGGAACAAAAATTGTACCGCCAACAAAATCGCGACCAACATTTGTTCACTTTAGAGAAGGATTCAGGAGTTTCTATCACGAATGGTGGCTGGTGACGAAACTTGAGTTCGTTACTAGGATCCTAAAACGAAAGAAGAATCCATGCTATAGGTCCATAAAAGGGTTCTCCACCTCCCAAGAAATGCCGAACCCAACCGTTTGCTGGGAAGTTAATGGCTACAATTTGCTGCGACAAGTGGAGGAATATTGTTAATCGAATATATGCCAAGAGGGCCTACACCTACTGTAAAAACTTATGCTAATACTCTAAAAAAACTAAGAAACGCCATTTGTGACAAACGCCAATATTTTCATCGGAAAGCATCTTGCTTTTGCTTGACAATGCACGAGTCCACAAGGCTCGAAAGGTCGTCTGTTTTAGATTAATATGGGTTTCCGGAGATCGAACACCCACTTAATAACCCAGATATGGCACCATCTAATTTCTATCTGCTTAGAAAACTGAAGAAATATTTAAGAAGACAAAGATTTTATTCGGATAGCAAACCAAAACAGGCCGTCGATGGCTACTTCGCTAGTTAGTCAAATCAATTTTGTTCTGAAGGTATAAACCAATTTCCGGTCAGATGGCGTAAATGCGTTGATATAGATGGATCTTATATTGTAAACTAAAATTATTAACATTTTTGTGTCTCTTTTGTTTCATGGCTAGGTAGATAAGTTTTTGAGTTCCCCTCGTATCAAACACTCAATACTGCTTTAAGGTTAAACTTTAGATGTATACGCAAAACAAGTGGGTGCGGTAAACCGTGGAAAGATTGTATACTAAATGACTAATTCGTGTATGAAGTAGCAGACGAAAGTCACAAAACCGCTTAAGCTGTTAATCACAATATGAGAAATCTATCCACGCATGATTATCTCGAATAACCACACTAACAAAAATTAAATAGAAAGACACCAATAATAATAATATACGCAAGAAGGCATATCATGCTTTTATCTTACGTACTACAATTTTTTTAGAACAGTAGCACGCATAGTATATAGGTACATGTTTTTAAATAATAAAAATTATCTATTTGAACACAATGGCATACAATTAAATACAGTTTATTTTGTTTCGGAGCACCAAATTGAAAAAAATATTTAATAAATTGTTTGATTGTGCCGCAAGCAGGAACTTAATACAAGTATTTTATCTTTCTATAATTATTATGTATAGGGTATAACCTTTTTTTCATTCATTCATACTAAC
>JABXWE010022791.1:0-15029 GCA_014611495.1 Limonius californicus
CATTATATTCCCACGAAGCATTTTAGGAATAAACATCTTGCACGTTAACAATGCTCCTAGGATTTGTATTGATTTTTGCTGTGTGAAAGGTCTACAAAGCTTCCATTTCGTTTAAAACTAAACATTTTTGCAAAACTGTAACCAATGATATTAGTTATTTCATCTATATTATTGGAATTGTTTATTGTCGTGGTCATTGATAGTCATTCATCCTTACGTAATTAAATAAATTGTATTTCAATTGCAAATTTATAATTGGCAATAAAAACAATGATAAAAACAATGATAATATTTTATGAGTGTAACCACAATTATAGATCATTCAAAGAAGAGGTAGGAATATTGAAAACGTTGGTATTTATTACAATATTGTTATTTCAATATCAATTTTACATATAATTGTGTATGTGAACAGCCCAGCGTATTGCACTTTTATTATTAAAAGCAATGTAAACATATTCAATATTATTACTCTGTACGATTCACACAGATGCTGGAGATTGCCAATAATATTAATTATTTCTTTTATATTATTAGGATTATTTATTATCGCAGTCATCGATAGTCTGTTCATCCTTACATAATTTAATAAATTGCATTTAAATTGCAAATTTCCATTTTAGTGTAAAACGAAAAATGTTATTGTTCCAAAACATTTTACATGTAAAAAAAACTACTAGGATTTGTATTAAGTTTTGGATGTTTTGGAACAAGGTCGCTAGGATTTGGATTACATTATTTATATGATGGGAGTCGGATATGTATTTGATGTATCCGACGGCTCACTGCATCGGGAAGTGACTGCGGGGCGCATGGTCTAAAAGGACCGGCCAGCCAGCCTCTACAGCAAGCTTAAGTCATGCAGCCGGAGAAAAAGAAGATCGGAGGACCGTGTTCCACGTGGAAGACGTCATTGGAGAGGGACATACAGGGCACCGGCATGCCTACAGAGACATGGGAGGAATGGGCACGAAGAGGAGAGGATGTCCGACGAGAAGTAAGAAGAGTATACGGGACGGATAGGGAAACGCCGAACGTTCAATCCCGAAGCAAACGGCCAACGCAATGGAAACCGAATGGAAATCCGGGCGGTCAGTCTCCATTAGTTAGTTAGTCATTAGGCACCTACGATAGGAGCACTCTGTTCACCTTCCACATTAACCAGATAAGACCTCCGAACACTGTAAATCTCGATCCCCAGGCTATTAGGCTCAGAAGTCTCATAGCATAAAGGGCAGTTTAAACTCAGTCAGGGAGTACCTCTTAAGAAGCTATTACTTCCTAGGAAACTAAGATAGGTGCACTATGTAACCTTAGAAGACGAGATAAATGCGAAATCAGAACATTGTGAAACTTTGCTATCAAAGTTAGTAGGTTCAACTGCTTAAGATACTGGTTGATAAATGACGGTAAGTGATCTAAATAATTCGTTACTAAATACAATGATAACAGAAATATAATGTTAAACTACAAAATTTTTAATTCACAAAACTCGGACAAACCAAATAACAGACAGACCTTCTTCTAGGTTATACACGTGCAAAAATTGTGGACGATCCCACGTCCTTCAATTAACAAAGTTCCACGATCGAAGAGAACAAAGTATAAATTCTAACCTGAGCTTCTGAAAGTGTCCTTACGGCTGGATCACAGCGATATCCGAAGGCAAACGTTCCCCAGGTTTATGAAGACGACAGCTTCTACAGGAACGGTCAGGTAACTCAGGAAGGTCGAATACGGCTTCTGAAACAGAAAAATTCTTCTATCGTCCAGGAACCCTAGATAACGAAGATCGGCTACAGGGAAGCGGTCCACAGGCAGCTTCAGAAATACGGCCCCAAGAGCGTGCTTCACTATCACGAAACCATGCGGCGGCCGTAGTTGACGGGTACTAGTAACGTATTTAATCGGGCAATAAAACCAAAATAACGCAGAAATTCTCTTTCAGGACAGAATGATTAACTGAATCCGAAATATTCGCAGATATAAATCTTTAATTAATCAACCTCACAACATCACCAGTAAAACAACTGCACCTCGTGAAAGTCAAGAAGGAAGTCCCCAAGAATTTCCCCAACAGAAAACTCCCCCACCTCCTAAATCAAAATTCACACCTACGCTTACAAAACTATTTAAAATTCCCTAAATGTCAGGAAGCAAAGAAATTAAAAATCCAACAAGGTCACAAAGCGCGCACCGAAATCCCAATCGTATGCAACCAAACATACACCTAACACGGACAGGACTCTTAACACAAAAATGTACACATAACAGTTTGTAAAAGTAAGTAATCCATCGTCTTTGTTGTAGAATCATTCCTTAGAGAAATAAATCTGATTCAACGTAGGAAACAGGCAATTTTTTAATTGTATGGGATTCAGAATTGTTTTGAGGTCTCCTGGAATTAAACATATCAAAGTTCTGTTGTTCCGAACGAAGGCGACTTCGGTATGAAAAAGAACTTGAAACCCTTCATAAATTTTACATGAAAATGTTACATTTAGTTTGGACAGCAGAAGAAGTTCTTTAAAATGTAGACACTTAATTTACATCTGGATGTAAGATTGTTACTTTTTCATAAAAATGCAATACGTCTAATTGTCCAACGTTTTTTTTTTTCCTTTATGAAAGTGTATGTTCACCAACGCAGTTGCAAATTTACGTTGTTATTCTGTCATTAATGCAGCTAGTATGATTTAATATAAAAATAAAAATGTATTTTTTTATCATTTCCATCACTGACACCTTTCATTGTTACACCAATGGCATTAAAACTTACCTGATTAACTGCAAGTACTGTTAAACGAACTGTGCAACATTTACTTAATTATCTAAAATTGGAACAACCATTTTAGATTTCAAATGATAGATTAATGACTGTGTTGTTAAAGTATTTCACAAACTTTTGATGGGAAATTGAGAATTATTGAGAATAGAATAGCATTTCGTTAAGAAAGTGCGAAACTTTGCAGCAAATCGTTATTTTCGTCTGATTTAGGACACCTGTATTCTCCTTAAAGTTGTATAGGTAATCTTGTTTTTGTAAATATACTGTATGCAGTAATAGTTATTTTTATAACAAGTGCCGAAAACAATTCATTACATACAAGTGCAGAATTTGACAGCCGAGTGCGGAAATCTGCACGAGTATATGGAATTGTTTTCGGCACGTGATATAAACAACATTTTACCTGTTCACTGAAAAAATTATTATAAGATGATTAAAATTTATAAAAAATTGATATTATCCCGTCAAGTCGTGATTTTACGACGTTGGTAAGCGCGTTGCTAAGGTTTGTTGATTGCTTCATGCTGAAATAGAGGAAGTTAACGTTAACACGGTATCTAATAAGAAAATTTTGAGTTCGAGTTGTATTAATATTAATAACTGTACTAATTGTGTAATACACATTCATAAACAATAAAAATAATTCATTTCTACGTTACTTAGGTATTTCTTTATCAAAGTCAATTTGACATTTCTGTAAACAGAAAACACATGGAAACCTCGAAAGCACAAGTGCATTAAACGTCTCCTTCCCAACCGTTGTCAAGACTATTTTAGTTACATAATAATAATAAAATCAAACAGTTGTAGGTAATAGTTATTTATTGTATAGGAGTTTTAGATAGCGTTTTATCCACGCAAGAAAGTTTAAACTCGAGAACGAAGTTCGAGAGTTTAATTTTCTTGAGTGGATAAAACGCAACTAAAACACGAATGCTATACAACGTGTTATCCACAATCACAGTTATTTAGATTCAGATTTCATCAAAAAATGATTTGATATTTCGCTCTGACTAAGTCAAAAATTATTGAAACTATTTAAAAAAAACTTTGGAAGGCGTTGAATGGTTGCTAAGGTGATGAATGGTGGTTGATGAATGGTTGTTCTTTAGTTTCGATTGTTTATCGACTCCATTTGTGAAGTTGGTGAAAAATGCAAGAAAGCGATTTTGTTCCTGAGAAAATCAAAAAGGAAGCTAAAGAAGCAATTCTCCAATTATTGCCTGTGAAGTCCAGGCAACATGTTAATGTTAATATTAATAAAAATTAAATAAAATGTAATTGATTTAAGATTGTATTTTTCATTATTCCACTAGTGGAATAAAATAATTTCATTATTCCACTAGTGGATAAAGTGGTACTTTATATGCTTCATAAGTGTAGATAAATCTCCAATTATAATGTGATTGTGGATAAAAGAGTTTTTATAAAGCAGAAATTCTAATTTCAAAAATCATATAACAGAGCCCTGTTAAATTGTAACTACATAGTATTTAGGTAAGCCACTCCAATATAACATCAAATTAATATATTAAACTTGTTTGGAAACTGCAGTTTTTAAATATTTTGTAAAATGTTCGGTAGTTGCATGCCACCTACGGGTTTTATAGTTCTTAGTTGCTTAGAAATAAAACAGAATATTTTAGTTAAAATAAGTTTCATGGTTAACAAGAGTTTTGTATGTAAAATATAAAAATTCAAGAATTGTTAATTTGTCGTGGTATAATACACTAAAGAGCTTAAAATTATTATTATCGAATTCATTTAATATTTTAATGATTATTTTAGTAGAGACAAAAATTACTCAACATGGTATTATTGCCGATTCAAAAGATCATTTGCTGTCTTGCGGTCTAAACTGGCAAATGGAATCAGCTTGTGCCATAACTACGAGGGGAGTATAGATTTGACCTGGACTTTTTAAATTTCTGATTTATATAATGAACTGTATCCAAATTTAGTTTGGAATAATCAAGACACTTATGTAGTCAATAGATACCAGAGATTGTGTTTTGTTTGCGTAAACAATGACAGTTGTGTCGAACATGTCTTCTGATGTACCCAGTTCTGTTGCCTAACGAATTATCATCAAGGTTTTATATGCTAAAGGTGAGAAAGCTGCTAATATTTATCGTCGGCTGCATACACAATTTGGTAAAGAATGCCTTTCAAGAAGCTCAGTGTTTGATTGGTATAAATGGTTCGTCACAGGCCGCAAACGTGTACAAATGTACCCCATGTCGCAAGATCCACTACAGCTAGCAGTCAATGAATTGAATGTCCGACGTGTTGATGAGCTTGTTTGGGGAAACAGGCTGATAAAAATTCGCGAATTGACCGAAATAGCGAAGATTAGTGTTCGCAGCGTTCAGGTTATCATTCACCAAAAGATTAAATTTAACAAAGTTAGTGCACGATGGGTTGCAAAGGACCTGGCTGATGAACAAAGGCAGAAACGGGTTCAAATTTCACAAGAACTTCTTCAACAGTTTCAAATTCAACGAGACAATTTTTTGGAACGAATCATTACCGTAGACGAATCTTGGATGCACCATTATATCATTTTTATTTACCAGTGTAATTAATAAATATTTTTTATTGATTTAAGAATACATGTGTATATAAATTTCTAAACAGCAGCAAGCAATGCAATTTGCTGTTTTCTCTTTTGTGGGTAAGAGGTTATATTCCTGTATTTCAGGTGTTAACTGTAAGGCGCAAGGCAGAACTTTCGATTTTATCATTGACATTGTCGAAATCGTGAGTTCGCATGAGTATGTGTTGGAAAAAGGTAGACTTGCTTGTCCCGTTTAATATTTTCCACCTCCAACTCTTCCTGAAAGAAATTGTCGCTGTAGGTAGTGTATAGAATATAATCCATCTCTAAATTTGGGCGAAATTAGATTGCTCGTTTAGGATATATCCACGTCCGTATACATACAAACAAAGATACTAAAGTGACTTTTCGGGAAAAAGAAGATTGTTCATACATCGGAGGTGAATGGTATCTGGTAACAAATGGTTCCGTCGGTAAATTGTTCCCTAAACCCTTTATAAAGAAGCTTCAGTTAATTCAAACATACCCCTTCTTATTGTTTCTCCAAAGGGTATAGATACACTAGTTTAAAGAAACTGTTGCGATATATGGTTATTTTATTGTTGTTATAATGTTTAATATATCGAAATTGGTGTTACGGTGTAGAAATACGCTTCTCATACATGTAATAATTTATGATTCCGTTTGTGCACTACGAACATTGTTTAATCTAGCAGCACTGATGTTACAATTTTCACAATATCTAATTTAATAGTTACGAAAACATGTGCGTGGGTGCTTTTCTGTGCGTCTACTAAAATTTTCCCCCGCTAAAACACAACAACATACAACACACAGCAGCAACATATGTCGTAGATGCTACAAAAAAAAACCCGAAATGACATACGCTCAATTTACATTACAGTGAACAACGACCAAACCCAAAATCAACTTAGTCACACAATACTCTTCCTACAAGAAACAATCGTAAGTCAAAATAAAACAATCAACATCAACAAGAGAGAACGAAGCTTTCTTAAACACAAATCAAACTGACATCCTAACAATCTCCGAAGCGCATTTTAGTGAACGTACTCACGTACTCAAGTTCCAGAATTCCAAGTATACAATGCTAAGCACCCGAACGGAAATGGCAGAGGCGGAACCGCTATAATTATCAAAAAAAAATACACCATTACGTGTTAACTAACTTTAGTAGAGATTATTCTGCAAGCCACCTCAGTTATGGTAGAAGACTGGAATGGACCAATAGCTATATCGGCAGCATATTGCCCCCCCCCTAGAACAAATAAAGAAGGATTTGAAGATTATCTTTAATCACTAGGCCCAAGGTTTATATCGGGGGGAGACTACAACGCAAACACCCCCAAGGGGGATCCAGGGTGTATAGTCCTACAGGTAGAGCACTAAGCGAAGTTATACAAGAAAGACACTTGAATTACCGTTCTGCGGGAGGACCTACATACTGGCGAACTGATAGGAATAAAATCCCAGATTTACTGGACTTCTTCATCACTAAAGATATTGGCCATGTCCATATGAACGTGGAAAATAACTTCGACCTATGCTCGGACCACTCTTCTGTTGAACTTACCTTAAGTACTAGCATTATAGTTAAAAACAAGCCGCCACAACTACACAATAGCCAAACTGATTGGGAATACTTCAGGGAAATTCTTGATGATAATCTCTCGTTGTATGTTCCCCTAAAAACGGCAAAGGATATTGAAGAAGCTCTCGAAAATTTTACACGAATTATTCAGGAAGCAGCCTGGAAAGCAACTCCAGACAAAAACATATTCTAAAACACGAGATTATCCCACAATAATTATGACTAAAATTGCTGAGAAACGAAGTCTAAGAAGAGAATGGCAAAACAGACGATACCCCGCTGAAAAAAGAAGACACAACCAAGCTGCCAAAGAATTAAAGAAGATGCTAAAGGAGTACAAAGACGAAGCCTTTAAAAATTACCTGGAAGGCTTACCAGCAACGGAAAGTAGCGACTATTCACTGTGGAAGGCAACAAAACAGCTCAGGCAGCCCGCAAAGCTAATTCCAGCAATTCGGAAACAAGATGGATCATGGGCAAAGACGGACGCCGAGAAAGCAGAAGTTTTTGCTCATCACCTTGAAAACGTTTTCCAGCCACTGCCAAGCGAACAGGATAATCTAGACGAAGAAGAAGAAATTGATCGTTACCTTAATACACCGCTACAGCTTTCACCGCCAATACAACCCTTCATCACTAATGAAGTTAAAACCATGGTCAATAATCTACAAACTAAAAAGTCGCCTGGTTATGATTTAATAACAGGGCACGTATTGAAGGAGCTGTCAAAGAAAGGAATCAAAATGATCACGTTTATCATAAATGCAATATTAAGAACAAATTACATAACCGCACAATGGAAAGTGGCAAAAATTATACTCATACAAAAACCCGGAAAACCGATCATATCGAAACTTTTGAAAAATTGTTGCTTAAGAGGCTAGTGTCCATCCTAACAGAAAATAAACTGATACCTGATTACCAGTTTGGTTTTAGCAAACAACATTCCACGATAGAGCAGATCCACCGAGTTGTAAATATTGTAAATAGTACATTTGAAGAAAAAGAATATTGTACAGCTGCTTTTGTTGATGTAAACCAGGCTTTCGACAAGGTATGGCATAAGGGCCTCTTGTACAAGCCAAAACAGCATCTGTCGCATAACTTTTACCTTATACTAAAAGCATACTTGCTTGAGAGATACTTCATGGTTAAGCACAAAGAAGAGCAAACAAATCTGTTTCCAATCAAGTCAGGTGTGCCTCAAGGCAGTGTCTTGGGACCAGTGCTGTATCTCCTTTTTACAGCCGATTTGCCTACCAGAGAGGATGTCTCCATAGCCACTTTCGCAGATGATACTGTGTATTAGCTACAGACGAGTATTTAGAAATTGCCTCACAAAAACTCCAAACAAGTCTTCGATCCATCGAGACGTGGGTAAAAAATGGCATATCAAGATTAATGAGACGAAATCTGCGCAAATAACATTCACCAAACGGAGAGGCATATGCCCACCAGTTACTCTCAATACCAATACCACAGTGCGATGTAGTCAAATACTTAGGTATGTATTTGGACAAGGGGCTTACCTGGAGAAGTCACATTTGAAAAAAACGTTTGCAGCTAATCCTGAAACTTAGAAAGTACTACTGGCTCTTTGGTAGAAATTCTCAGCTTTCTCTGGATAATAAATTATTAATCTATAAAGTGATATTCAAACCAGTGTGGGTGTATGGAATCCAGTTACGGGGAACAGCATTAAACTCGAACATAGCAATATTGGAAAGATTTCAATCTAAATTGCTGCGAACTATCACCAATGCACCATACTACGTTACGAATGTAGATTTCCAAAGTGACCTCAACATGAAACCAGTGAAAGACGTGATAGTGAAACACAGTGAAAAGTATCTTGATAAATTACATCTTCATACCAATGTATTAGCGTTAAACTTGCTAGATAACAGTGAACAAAATCGCCGATTAAAGACACTACACATTGGACTTACCATTTAGATTCAGTTAATTTAAGTCTAGTAGTAAATTCCTTGTACATTTAACTATTTTTAACTAATTAGCCAAAATTTCACATATGTATTAAGATATAGCCGAAGAGACGTCAATGGACGTTTGCTTTCCCTGTCAACCACCTCGCCTAAGCGATTTACTTAATGCTAACTCAAGCGATTGTAAATAGACTAACATTGACAATAAAAAAAAACAGTGCCACTAACGTCAACCTGAAACGTATATATTTCAAAAATTTTTAAGTGTCAAAAAATTGAAGTTATATTTGAAATAGTGATCATTTCTTGCATTGTAGCTTGTGATTATTATTTTGTTTTAAACATAACCGAGTTTACAAATGCCGAAACAGCTGAGATGTCCATGCCGACGGAAATGCACTGGAGGCAAATCAAATACACCATGAAAGATTACCAGATAGAGGATTACCATGTGATAAGACGTAGGCCTAGCACGGTTACACCACACTAGAGAAAGAAGTACTATGTCCAGTTGAAAAAAATCCTTCCACACGCACAAGAAAAGTGGCGGCGCAGTTAAATGTAAGCCACAAAAAACATTTCAGTATTTTCTCAAAGGAGTATTTGAATACAAATCATCCTCATCGCTGGATAGGTCGTGTTGTATAAACCATGGGAGGATATAGAAGGGACCTAGCGGGGAAATCAAGGTCACCTCGATCGCCAAATGGGAACTCCCTAGATTTCTTCTTTGGGCACTTGTCACATCACTAGTGTACAAAACCCCAACTGCGGACGTAAATGATTCGCAAAACAAAATTGTGGACTCTTTTAATTCTATTAGCAATAAGTACACCCCGAATTTTCGTTCATACGGAAATCAATGGTGAGAAGAATGACAGCATGCAAAGAGAACATTTTAAACAATGTATTTTAATACCCAATGTAAATATTATATTATAATAATAATAGTACAAAATCTTCGTTCCGAGCGACAGTGTCAAAAGTGGATGTAGCAATAATGGTAGCCAACCTTCCATAGAAGAAGTACATATTATTATGTATTGGAATTTGATTTATTTAACAGTTGATTAATGATTTTCTGGAAATATTCAACAGCTAGTATTTTGTAACGAAAGCATTCTGACGAGAAGTCTTACTCTTAATTTCTATCTTAAAATCGATCAAACAAGCATCCCCTGAAGTGTTCGACATTTTTTAGGTAACATCTTGTATAGTTGTAAGTCTATTTATTAAAGTTCTTAAATTCTACAAAACAACCTAAACAAATGTTTACAGTGATAGCGAATTTCAATAAAATAACAACTGATGTTTTATCGTATTTCGAATATCCAAATAAATAAACTAAAAGTTTCTTAGAATGCTAGAAAGCAGAGTAGTAGTTGTGAAATAACTAGTTACAATTTGTTGACTAGCTTGTTTCCAATAAACTATCCCAGTACATCCCCGAGTCCCAAGTGCCTGATGTTAGGTTGGTTTTCCGTTGCATATAAATTATTACATTTGATTTAATTCTCTGTGTTGAGAGAAGTATGAACTTTTTGAGGCTCACTCAATGTTCTATATGTAATTATTAGAGATGGGCAGATATGCTACAAAGATAGTGCATATATACACTGAAATATGCAAGAAAAAGTTAAGACATATGCACTCAACATGCAATAGAGTATCTATATATGCACTAATATATACACTAACAAATATTACTTTTATTTGGATAATTAAAGAAAATTCTTCATTTTTTCAATTGTTGTTTATTAATTATTACAACCCATAACACTTAAGAAATACAGCACACCAATGAAAATTATAAAATTTACTAATTGTTACAATAAATAATCATATGTTTTTCAGTTGTCGCTATAAGTAAATTATGGCGCTTATCGTCTAATATAGATTTGTAACTTGAAAAGCTTCTTTCTACGTCACAAGATGTAATAGGACAATATCTAAATAAGTGAGCGTAGATTTTGTAGTTGAAAAACCAGAATTTTTTAATTAAATTATCTGATTTGTCGCATTTTTTTACAAACTTTGGTTTTGCCTTTACTTAAACTAAATTCTAAATATCCTATTAAATTTGCAGATTCGGTAAGAAGCAAATTTTGAAATTCCAATTTCGTGATAATAGTGGGGATATCTGAAAAGGATGTCAGGAAATACAAAACACACAGACTCCTTAAATACCAGAGAAGTTTTTCTAAAAATTGAGGATATAACCAAATCCTTTAAGGCTCGCACATGAGCTAGATAATGTAATAGAAACATGGCGACGATACTGCGAAAATCTATAAGCACACACGGCGAATGCGATAGAAGAAAACACGAATGTTTATGAAAAAGAACCAGACATACTGATGGAAGAAGTTGAACATGCTACAACAAGATTAGCCTCACATAAATCACCAGGTATAGACCCAATTAACGGCGAGATACTTAAAGCACTTCCAGAGAAATACAAAAAAAGAATGCATGAGATATGCAAAAATATTTGGCACTCCACAGAATGGCCAAAGGAATGGCCTACATCTATAATCATACCACTTCATAAAAAAGGCCCAAGTAACAATTGCGATAATTTCCGATTACTATCACTCATAAGACATGCAAGCAAAATCATGTTGTACATAATTCAATCCAGACTAGAACCATTTATATTACTTCAACTTGCCCCAGAACAAGCAGACTTTGTAAAAGGGAGAGACGCGCGAGAACAAATCTTAAATCTACGTCAAATGATAGAGAAGGCCAGAGAATATTATACCCCCATATATCTATGTTTTTTAAACTATTCCAAGGCATTTGATAATGTCCGATAGCATTTACTATGGCCAATTATGATAGACATGGGTATACGTCAACATATAGTTCACATAATAAAAAATCTATATGACAACAGTACTGCAGTTATAAGAATGGAAAACACCTATTCCGCAAGCTGCAAAATACAAAAAGGCGTAAGACAAGGCAGTGTGTTGTCACCTCTCTTATACAACATCTATAGTGAATATATTATGATGCAAGTTTTGGAAGACTGGGATGGAGGAATCTCTAAGGCGGCCAACAGATCTCTAATTTGCGTTATGCAGATGACACTTTATTATTAGCTAAAAACAAACAAGAACTTCTGACGCTGTTGGGGAGACTTGAAAGAATCAGTGCAGAACACGGCCTTCAAATAAATAACAAAAACTAAAATTATGATTATTAACAGATAACTTGAAAATATTCCTATTAATAATATCGCTAGCATAGACAATTATCAAGTTGTAGAAAAAATCATAATATCTGGGAGCACTTATAACCAACGACGCCAACTGCGAACCCGAAATTCGCCGCCGAATCCAATTAGGCAGATCAGCAGTGACCCAACTAACTAAAATTTGGAGAAGACACAATATTACAAGTAACGCCAAAATTACCCTTGTTCAAACTCTGGTATTCTCTATATTTAAATACGTATCAGAAACTTGGACGGTCCTGACTGCTGACCGTCGGAGCATAGAGGGCTTTGAAATGTGGGTGTGGAGAAGAACGCTCAGAGTTCCATGGACAGCACGTAGAATAAATGTTTCGATATTAGATGAAATAAAACCTAAACAGAGGCTCTCTACCACTATATATGCCAATATAATGAAATTCTTTGGCCACATCACTCGCAGAAATGACTTCGAAAAGCTCATGGTCCAAGGAAAACCTAACGGTAAAAGAAGGAGAGTAAGGTCACCAACCCGCTGGATTGACACAATTGAAACTCTTTTGAACACCAATGTTGAACAGGCAGTAAGGAATACCGGCAACAGAGAACGTTGACGCGACACGATCAGAAGAGTAACAGCACAACTTGAAGAGAACTAATAACCATAATCACCACTCATCTGTAAAGATGGACGGAGTCGAGGAGAAGGATCTGAAAAGCATGCAAAAACATTCATAAAATTGAAGGAGAGCTGAGGCAATAACTCTGAAGCTTGTAAAACTTCTTGACAGTCTGCTACACTTTGAGCTGAATCTGTCTCGAAAGCATTAATTATGTCTTTAAAAACAGCAAAATTTTCACAATAAAACAGAGCTGCTTTTATCCAAGTTCCCTATCTAGTAAGGATTGGTTGAGGTAGCAAAACAGTTGTTCCTTGTAAGCTTGGATGCAAAGCTTTAAGGAATACTTTTTTTCCATTGTTAATCAATTTATTCACCAATGGAAACTCAACCCGAACTGTTTCGGCAACTCGATTGAGCGCATGTGCTAAACAAATATTGTGCATTAAATTTGGAAAAAATATCTTTAGATTTTGACCTGCTTTTACCATAGACACCATCAGTTACCTACCATATATAAAATACGATCTTTCGGTGTTTGGTTCGGTAAATATATAAAAACGCAAAGATATCATTAACAAAACGAGAAATAGTATTGATATAGAATTGTCCGAAATGAACTCCCTAATTTTTTGAATACCCTCTTCACATAATTTTGAAGTTACTGACATTTTCAGTTTTGCACATAATTAAGTAATAGTTCTGGTGTTGGTCGGTTTTCATTTTTTCTTTTTTGCTGTGAACCCGTGTTGACATGTAGATCTAAATGAAACTTTTTGTTTCCTTTTATCTGTAAAAACATTAATTTTGAAATACTTTTGTTACTAAGTTATTCAATAGTTGTGTATCAAGTGGAAAAAAACGCGTGTTAGCCTACTAAACCTGAAGTCGAATAGAGCAAACACTTGTTTTTACGCGTGTTATACAAAATTTTTTGCAATTATTAGAAAAGACACTAATTTCAATTATTTCATTTTCTTATTGAAAATGTACTAACACTAACGACTTTAGAAGTCATACATACCTCCTCGTCGTAATACAAAACTCAACATTTCCATCGTATTTAAAACACGTATAGGCATTCAACCACCTTCTAATTAATTCGTCTTTAGAGCTACACACTTTTGGCATGTAGACTACTGCAAACGACCACTTGTGAATGAAACTTTTGCAAGCAATTGCAACCCTACCCATCTTAAAATGGAAATTTCAAATGATTAACAATCCATGAATCATACCAACGTACAATAAATGCAGCGGATTAACGTAGTTCCCAAATAATAGAGTATTTTTAAGAAGTTTTAGCAAGGTTTAGTAAGTAGGATTTGTAAAGACACCTAAGTCTTTGTTTCCGTTAAAAATAATTCCTAGAAGGCTAAAAAAATTACAAGGTAAAAGTTTTAAAAATTTTATTTCAGCATGTTTTTTGGGAACAAATATTAGAAAATTTATTTTCTAATATAAGAATGAATCGGAAAAAATACGCAAATATGCGCTTTCATGATCTTACCACGTCATATATGCGCTAATATCCGAAAACACCTTATATAGGCAAAAAATGCAAAATAAAATTTGTATTGTTTGGATCTAGACATTAAGAAACGTACATATTCTTAAGAAAAAGCCTCTTATGCCCAATAACAAAAAATATGCTAATATGCATTTTCCCATCTCTAGTTATTATTACAAATCGATATATCTTCCACGCTACAACTGCTAGGTAAGTCGAGAAGTCAGCTCGATAACCCATTGCTTGAATGAATTTAACGCATCGCAAGTGCGGTGAGCACTGATCAATATTAAGGCGTTAGACAGAAATTTACTGAAAATCGATGCAATACAGCGAGTGCGTACTGACCTAACTCACAAAGCATGCCAAATTGCATCTTCACTTTATTCATAAAAAGTGACATATTACCAATATAAAAAGAAACATAGCATATCAATTTATTAGGATTTAGTGACCTAACAGCATAGGCTAAGAATACTAATCTAATCAGTCTTTTGCAAATACAATGGAAATGGGATTTACTGTTTTTGTTGACGAGAAGTAGCGGCCGGCCCTCATCAAAAAACAAATGAAAAGGGGGATGATGAACATTCGGCTCCCCTGTTTATTTACTGTTCTTTTTGTAGAAACAAAATCAGCTTCTTATTTTGTATTATACTAAACCTACAGTTAGAAATGAAAGACGCTATCAGTTGTTAAGAGATGTGTACGTGCATATATACTGAGATGTTACCTTCAACTGAGAGGTAGGTATCCAATAGAATTTTAAAAATGTCGCAAAATTTGCTATTACACTT
>JABXWE010022825.1:0-26936 GCA_014611495.1 Limonius californicus
ATTTTTTAAAAACCACTTTTTTGGGTTCCTAGAGACCCAAAACGGATATATCCGTTAAAATCTCGATTTCGAAAATTTTCATGATTTCAATACTTACCCTATACCTATAAGGTATGGGAAAGTAAAAACAAGAAAGGGGAAATGGTAGGAAATACCCAGGAAAAGCTTAAGATATTTAAGGAATATTACGAGAAACTGATTAGGGATGAGAATGAACAGGAGAACGGGAGAGAGTGAAAGAGGAGAGGACAGAGGAAGAGAGAGTCCAATCTGTAACAAAGGAGCCAACGCAGGAGGAGATAATAGAAGAGATAAATAAATTAAAAAATAGCAAAAGTACTGGAGAAAACGGAATACCAGCGGAAGTATACAAATGGGGGGGGGGGGAGATAGGCTTAAGCCGAAGATAGTTAACCTTACCACAAACGCGTGGAGAAATGAACAAACGCCACTGGCATGGCATAACGCGATAGTCTGTCTCATCCATAAGAAGGGTACATCAACAGCCTTTCCATCCCACTACTAGGTATCGGCCTCTTCTCTGCCACGTGTTTCTCCTCAGCGCTAAGGTAGAAACACATAAGAAGGGTAATAGGTGCCAATGCGAAAATTACCAAGGAATATCGCTGCTGGATGTGGCATATAAGATATTGGCGCGGATTATCCGAAATAGATCGAATGAGTACCAAGAGCGAGTCATAGGCGAACATCAAGGGGGATTCAAGAAAGGACTAGGCACCGCGGATCAAATCTTACGGTAAAGATGATCCAATACAACAGCTACGAGCTAAATTTAGGGCTACATATACTATTTATCGATTTCCGCCAAACGTACGATACGATCATCAGGAGAAAACTCTACGAGGCTCATAAAACGCTGGGAATTCCAGCGAAACTTAAATTTAGTAAAAATGACCCTAAGGAGGACCAATAACAAAATTTTAATAAATGTACGAGTAACGGAAAATGTCACCGGAAATAAAGGGAGACCCTATCTCAACGGTGCTGTTCAACTTTGTCCTAGAAGCAATATTGAGGGAAACTGGTATTGAAGCGGGTGGAATAATTTATTAAAGAAGACGTCAAATAGTTGCATATGCAGACGACCTAGCTATAATTACAAGATCAAGAAAGGAGTTAGAAACGGTATTTGGTAAACTGGAAAGCACAGCAAGAACATATGGGCTAGCAGTAAACAAGAAGAAAACGAAGTACATAGAAATGCGTCAAAACATTGCGAGAGATACAGTCGTCAGCTTCAAGGTGGGAGGAAGGGAATATAAATTCGAGAAAGTAAATAGTTTCAATTACCTGGGGGTGACATTAACAAATACCATAGATGAGAGTTTAGAAATCCAAAAACGAATTACAAAGGGTAGTAAGGCGGTAGGTGGGACCGCGGTGGTCGAGTGCGAGAACGCATTGACCACTCGAGGTCACACTGAATTGCGCTTGTTCCGGCGTGGTTTCGAATCCCCGCTGGGGCGACCGCAATTCAGTTAGTTAAGTTTAGGGTGCATGCTGCATGAATGGTTAGTGTGTAAGGGACGCCCGCACCCCCCTGAAGTAATGCGAAAGCGGTTCCGGGGGGGAACGGTAGTATGAATGTGTGGAAAAAAAAAAGAAAAAAAAAAGTAAGGCGGTAGGTGCTATCAGCAACATATTTAAGTCCAAAGAAATCTTTATAGCCGCGAAATTAAAAATTTACAAAACGATTGTACGACCATCTGTAACATACTCACGCGAATTATGGGCAATGACGAAACAAATGGAAGTAAAACTGGAAGTATGGGAGAGGAGGGTTCTGCGAAAAATACTGGGAGGACTGAAAACAGAGGACGGCTAGTGGAGACGAAGAACTAATAAAGAGGTACAGGAAATCAATGGCGACCCATCCGTAACGGCGTTCATAAAAGCCCAGGGGGTAAGATGGGTAGGGCACGTCCGCTGTATGCCGGAAAACAGACATGCGAAGAGGATGCTGGAAGAAGGGATTGGAAGAAAAAAGGACGCCCAAAAAGAGGTGGCTGGATGCTGTGGTGAAAGATGTGAAAAGAGCAGGAGTGGAAGATTGGAGAAACTGCAAGAGACAGGGTCGGATGGAGAAGAGTCATTAGTAAAGTTAAGGAAATGTAAAATGTAAAAAGTGAAATGTAATAAGGACTAAGCCTTGGGCCTAGAAGGCCCGTAGTGCTGAAATATATATATAGTTTTCTATAATTTTCACGATTATTATTCCTAATTTAATTAGAATTCTATTCGGATGGGCTAGGCCGCCGTCCAAACGTCCGGCGCCCAAATGCCCGGCGTCCAAACGGCGGGCGTCCAACCGGCGGGCGCCTAAACGGTCGGTGCCCAAATGTCCTGCTCCGGTTGAACCATTGCAAGTGCAAGTGATGTCTTGCTGATAAAAAGATGGACGGATATTACTGCCAAAAACAGAAGAAATGTGTTGAAGCAAACAACTATTAATTCATTTTTTAAATAATTTAACCTTAGGCATATACATACTCACATTATGTACTCGTATTATGTTATTAAGGAGTTCCTGACACATGTGTTTTTTATTTATCATAATATTTATTAAATTTACAAATAAAATATATAACCTCCGTATTATCCGAACTTTCAGTTATCCAAAACGCCCTAAGTAAGTCCACATTATTTCGGTTAACCGGGCGTCTACTGTATTCTTTTTGAAAATACCGCATTGCCGTTTGAATATCATTAAGGTGAGTTTAATACCCTTTTCAATAATGTAGTCAACTTGGGTGATAAATTATTTTGAGAGTTTTCCTTTTACATAATTCAGCTCAAAATTTCAAAGTGCTAATTTTAAACCTGTAATCTATTTTACAATAAGGAAAATCTCCAAATAAAAAAATTATTGGAAACATTTTCACATGCGTTTTTCTATAAATTCAAAATATGGTTAACGATCAAATTTTTATATTTTTTATTTAATCTAAAAAGATCTTCTTACCTGACTGGCATCCAAAATAGCTTTGGGTAGCAATTCATCAAGTGAACCAATATCTTTGGCAAATCTATTCAATATTCTTCCACTGGGGTTTGTATCAAAAAAATGCATATTAGTGTTCACCACTCCATTAAACATAGAGTTGTGCAAATTCTGAGAACTTGACATGGCTAAATTGTAGAATAATATTGAGCGACTTAATGCTGTTATAAATAGTGCCACTATTAACCCGGTATAAATATATATAAAAGTGTTAGTCGTTAACTCTGACGCGACTGCAGCTGTTGATTCAGTTGAGTTGGCCGATGAAATAGTTTTGGATTCTTCTACTTTCACCCAAAAACTCACAAAGTAATCCACTGCGCTGGCAGATACTTGTGCTAATAGATATAACATTAATACCGTGCCAACAAAGCAGAAATTACCACCAGCAAATAAATATTTCAAAAACAATGAACCCTGAACTTTTCCCTTTGAAGACTCTTCTTGCAATTGTTTTGCTGCATTATTAGCATCTTCATCATTTTGTTCTTGTGCTAAACTTTCAGCAATACTTGATTCACTTTTAAAACTATTTATTGATGATGTTCTGCTCTAAAAAAATTCTAAATAGTTGCTTCCTTGAATATATCAAAATGCATACTACTTACTGTTATTGACATTTGCCGCAGTACTTTCTTCTCTCCTTCAGACTCCTTTGGTTCTGTTGTGAGAAGTTGAGCATACACATTGTCACTAGTGGCCAACTCATGAAACGTACCCTGTATTTCTATGCTACCCTAAAAAGATCCATTTATATTTTTATTACATGTTTTTTTAACAAAAACCGAATTTTACATCACTAAGAATAATAATATTATCCGCGTCCTTTAAATGATGTACTTGATGTGTGACCAATATTCTAGTCTTGTTTGCTAAGTACTCTTTAATACATTTTTGGTACAATTGTTTAGCGACAGGTACATCTACGGCTGAGAGAGGATCATCTAATAAATATATGTCTGCTTCTCGATAAATAGCTCTTGCCAAATTGATTCGAGCTTTTTGTCCACCACTTAATGATGCACCTCTGTCGCCAACAAGTGTTAAGTCGCCGTCAGCAAACTGTTTAAAATCTGGCTGTAATGCACAAACTTCAACAACTGCATCATAACGTTCCTTATTGTATTTCTGACCAAATATTATATTTTGCCTTACAGTAGCTGCAAACAGCCAGGGTTCTTGAGATGCATACGAGACTGTACCATTAATCTCCATATCTCCACTTGAAATATGCACTTCACCTAAAGAAAGAGCAAGGTAAAAAAATAGAAGAGGTAGTTATAAATTGTAAGTACCTAAAATTGTTTGCAGCAGTGAACTTTTACCACTACCAACAGGTCCTATTACACCCACCAATTTTGTTTTCTCAACTAATAAGTTAATCCCAGATAAAGCATTCTCTGCAGATTTTTCATTCCAAGTTGCTGTTACTTCATTCATATTGATGCTCATATTAGAGTCAATGCTGGTGACTGCTTTTACTTTAACATACTCGTCGTGCAGCAAAAATTGCTGCAATCTATCGATTGCAACAAGGGCTTCTGCTATTTCTGCGATTCCCCGAATAAACATTGCTGACATTGATTGTGACAGAATGTTAAAATAAGACATAAAAACAAACACCTACAATTTAAATCTTATATCAAGAAACAGAAACCACAATTAGTGAGTGATTTAGTACTTACTTTTGCCGCTGTAATTTCTTCATCAGTTAGAGCAAGCGTAATTAAAGAACAAAACACAGCAATCCTAGTGGTGAATAAATTAAAAGTCATATATAATCCTCTAACGTACGACTGTTTTTTAGCGATTTTCAATTCCAGTCTTCTTGCATATGTAATCAGTTTTTCAAATGGTTTTTCCCAAGCATACATTTTAATTACTTGCACTCCAGAAATTATTTCATCCATCAGACGGATTCTTTCGTCAGTTTTATATGCCATTTTTCGTCTAAATTTGGATGATAGTTTTCCAGTGTAACCTAAAGATAATTTGAAAATTTAAAGTGGTCAAAACACTTTGCTTGGGTCTCTCATGCTTCGAATAATAATCTCTGTACAAGTTTGTTTGAAAAAAAGGAATAAGAAAATATTTTCTTTATTTTTGGGCTTACGCTACTAGAGCATTGAAACAATGTTAAGCCTGTATGACAAGGCACAGAATTTTGTTCAAAGTGTTTTTACAAAATTCTGTGTCATTTCATATAGCAAAATTTGGCAAAAAAATCTGTAGATTATAAAGCCTACAGAATTTTGTACAAAATCGACGTCGCATCGATGCGCAAAACGAGCAATTTTTCTTCGTCTTTGACGGCGCTACAGTCCGTATCGGGCCTTGGCCTCCTTCAGCGTTTGTCTCCATTCCTGGCTATCTGCTGATGTTCTCCTCCAGCTTCTGACATCGAATAACTTTCGTGCATCTTCGGCCACTTCCTCCTCCCATCGCTTTCGTGGTTTCCCCGCTGGTCTCTTGCCTTGCATTCTGGTATTAAGTGCTCTTTTTGGTAACCTTACGTCTTCCATTCTGTTAACATGTCCAGCCCACTGTAATCGCTGTATGCGTATGAAGTCTACTACCGGCGGTTCCTTGTAGATCTGGTAAATCTCATGGTTATACCTTATTCGCCAGAATCCGTTATCATTCATTGGCCCCAGTATCTTCCTTAAGACTTTTCTTTCAAAAATGTTTAATTTATTTGCTGAGCTGTCTGTCATTATCCATATTTCGCAGTCATATATCACTATCGGTCTTATTACGGTTTTGTATATCCACAGCTTTGTGTTGCGATGGATGTTTCGTGATTGGAGGATTTTCGACAGCGCATAATACACCTTGTTAGCTGCCGTTATCCTTCTTTTAATCTCTTGCAACTCCGTTCCATCTGCGTTCAGCTCTGTTCCTAGATATGTGAACTGCGTCACCGTTTCAATGCTGTCTTCTTGTATGATGTTCTGGGCCCGTCTATTGGTTCGCGACTGCGTTAGACTTTTGGTTTTATCTATATTAATTTCCAGACCGAAATTTTTTGCGCACCTTTTTAATTCCGAGTATGTTTCTTGAGCTCCTTGTGTTGTCCAGCTCGTGATGTTAATGTCGTCTGCATACGCGGCTAATTGAGTAGTTTTATTGGTCAGTAGGTTAGCGCCCCCTACGCTCATCTGTCTTATTACGTGTTCCAGCGCGAGATTGAATAGTGTGGGTGCGAGTCCATCTCCTTGTTTCAGCCCTCTCGATATTTGAAATTTCTCTGATAGTCCACTTGGGGTGCGCACACACGCTTCCGTGTTTTCCATTGTTGCTTTGACTAGACTTATGATCTTAGTAGGTATTTTGAACTCTGCCAGGATTTTATATAGTGCCTTTTGATCTATTGAGCCATAAGCTTGTTTGAAGTCAACGAAGACATTATGTACATCTACGTCATATTCCCATGCTTTCTTTAGTATTTGTTTCACTGTGAAGAGTTGGTCTATGGTGGACCTGCCACGTCTGAAGCCCGCCTGATATTCGCTATGATATTTTCTGCGAAAGGCTGGAGTTTTTTATTTACTATGTAGGTAAATATCTTGTAGGCTGTGCATAGAAGTGATATCCCTAGATAGTTTTTGCATAGTAGTTTGTTTCGTTTTTTATGTATAGGGGTTATTATGTAAGTTTTCCATTCCTTAGGTATCCTCTCTTCTTATCAAATTTTTTGTATTAACTCATGTAATTGCTTGCTAAGCTGTTCTCCTCCTTGTTTATAGAGTTCTGGCGGTATATTGTCGCAGCCAGGGGTTTTATTGTTTTTCTGGGCTTTTATGGCCTCCTGGATCTCTTCCAGTGTCGGTGGTTCCGCCGCATTTTGTTCTTCTTCATGATATTCTTGATATTCCTCCTCCATTCTTTCCTCTGCGTTTCCTCGAGAGCCAAGCAGATTTCGGAAGTGGTTTTCCCATATACTTTTAATGGTTGTAGGGTCACTTACTATTTGTACTGTGCCATCTTTGCGCATTTTTGTTTTTGCCATATATCCTTTCCTTACTTGTTTTAGGAAGTCATAAGCTCCCTTTAGGTCATTTTCTTTGAGGTCCTTTTCCATTTCCTGGATCATGTTATTCTCATATGCCCGTTTCTTTGTTCTGCATGCTTTGTCGGCTTTCCGTCTTGCTAGTTCAAATTGCTCTCGCCTTTCCCTTGTTCTTCTTGCCATATATCTTTTATGTGCTTCATTTCTTTCCTTAATTTTTCACATTCTTCGTCAAACCACTCTGCTCTTTTGTCTTTATTTTTTAGTCCTAGAATTGTATCGGCTGCTTCTGTTATAGCCGTTTTTATTTGCTTTCATCTGTCTTCTAATTGTTCATCTCCGGCCTCCCCCAGTTTTTCTTCTATTGTTCGTACAAAGCTTTGTTGTATCTCTGGGTCATTTAGCCTGCCTGTTTGGATTTTCCCTGGCTGTTTCTGTTCTTGTTTCCTTCCGTTTTTATTAATTTTGCATCTGAACTTTATCTGGACTAGTAAGTGGTCTGATCCACAGCACGCTCCTCTCCGTGTTCTGACATCCATTATGCTTGTAGCGCCTTTTCTGTCAATCAACACGTGGTCTATTTGATTACCGCTATTTCCATCCAGTGAGATCCATGTTATTTTGTGGATGTTCTTATGTGGGAAGCATGTTGAGTTGATTGTCATGTTCTTACTGGTGGCAAAGTTGTCGAGGAATTCTCCGTTGCTATTCGTCTCGTTATGTAGGGCATGTTTGCCTACTGTTCCTGTGAATTGTCGTTCTTTCCCCAGTTGGGCATTCATGTCCCCTATAATCATTTTTATGTCGTATCTTGGTGAGCCGTCGTATACGTTCTCCAGCTGTTGGTAGAACCTCTCCTTCACCTCTTCGTTTTGTTCTTCTGTTGGGCAATGTACGTTTATTATCGTTAGTTTGAAGAAGTGTGTCTGGAGCCTTAATTTACAAATTCTTTCGTCGATCGCTTGGAAATCTATGATGTTTGGTTTCATTCTGTTATCCACTATGAAGGAGCAATTTTTAGTGTTTGTTAACAATCACAGAGGGCAGAGAAGAATGTTTATCCCGCCTGTCGACACTCCATGCACTTTCTTTTATCTCGCTCGCGGTATTTACTGCTGCAGCTTGTTTGCTTTGTCGTGTGTTCATGTAAAATAAATAAATTCGAACTTATGCATTAACCTAATATTATAAAATTTTGTTAGAATTCTACGTTATCGACAGTCACGTGATTATTTTGACATTTTTCCCACAGATGTCAACGTAATTTGCACCTATTTGCGCATGCTCACAGACAGAATTTTGTACAAAATACGTGTTATGCAGAATTTTGTACAAAATTATGTTCAGAGTACAAAATTCTGTAGATTCATGTTCTAAAAAAATCTACAGAATTTTGTACAAAGTCGGCGTCGCATCGATGCGCAAAAGGAGTAATTTTTAGTGTTTGTTAACAATCACAGAGGGCAGAGAAGAATACGTTTGACTTTATACTGTATACTGTATAAAGTCACTGTACATTTACCACGTGTTTATCCCGCTTGCCGACACTTCACGTACTTTCCTTTATCTCGCTCGCGGTCTTTACTGCTGCAGCTTGTTTGTTTTGTCGTGCGTTCATGTAAAATAAATAAATAAAAGCGTTATGAACTTATGCATTAACCTAATATTATAAAATCTTGTTAGAATTCTACTTTATCGACAATCACGTGATTATTTTGACAGTTTTCTCACAGATGTCAACGTAATTTGCACCTATTTGCGCATGCTCACAGACAGAATTTTGTACAAAATACGTGTTGTGCAGAATTTTGTACAAAATTCTGTACCGTGTCATACCGGTCTTATATACAAATTTACAGTTATTACTTACACTTATGATATAATAGCACAACCAGAAGTGGTATCAATGTCTAAGCTTTAAATTCATAGCTATATTTTTTATTCTGTATGGGACAATCTAGAATTTTTTTAATTTCGAATTACTCAGAAACATTTAATCCAAATGACATAAACCTTTTTTTTAATAGCCCTTGTCTATGTAAAAAATATAGTGCCAACAATAACTGGTCACTTAGAAAAATGTTATGCAAAAATATTCAATTTATATGTTGCAGTATTCTCCCCAGAATTTTAATTTGCCGAGTTATCACCAAAAGCAATAGGGCAGAGCCCTTCCCAAATAAACAAACTTGTTCTGTCTTATTATTTGTGGTAAAATATTTTATTGTGTTTTTCTTTTTAAATTTGCACAATTATATTTATTTGGTGTGGTGGTAGATCAGTTGGTAGAGCGCTCGCTTTCTGAATAAAACGTCGATTCTGGCTTGGGTTCGAAACCCAAGCAGAACTATGCAGATTTATAAAAATCTAGCCTGCAACCTACCACACACAATTTCCCAATTCGTCTTGCAACTGTGGGATCTTAATGCTAAAAACCTTCTCTGGAATTTCTGTCGTTCGGATTTGACGTTAAACTGTAGGTCCCCCGTGTTTCTACCTTAGCGCTGAGGAGAAATACGTGGCAGAGAAGAGGCCGATGCCCAGCAGTGGGACGGAAATGCTGTTGATGATGATATTTATTTGAAACTAAACTAGTCAAATAAACTTATACGTTTAGAGATTATTATTGGAAGTACTCATACAAAATTCCAATTTTTTAAATTCCTAGGTCCAAAACAAGAATTTCCATTAATATCTCAAATTCAAATTATTGCTTGATATTTTTCTGCCCTTGTACTTAGGACAGTATAGGAAATTACAAAATTATTTTTTAATTTATGTAATTAAAAACAAATAAGTTGAAAATTTACTTTGTAAAGGAACTACCACACAAACTGGAATCATTCCAACAAGGCCAGCATATCCAGCCTGGTTCCACAAAAAGTAAGTTACTATGATTGCAGATAATGGTGCAACCCACATATAGTGTATCAAAAAGGCAGAAACATCAAATCGGCTCACATCATTTGATAATAAATTGACAACTTTCCCTGAGGCTGTTTCTCCTAATGCACTTCTACTTAATTTCAAAGCCTGAAAAAATTATATTATAAAATACAAAATACAATTAAGTTTTTATACAAAAAAATCAATAAAATAAAAATGAAATCGAATACCCTTTATTTACTTCATGCAGTGTTGGGAAACCTACTTTTTGCACAATAGCTAGCTCCACTAGTAGCTACTTAATAAGGTATCTAACTAAGCTGCACTATAATTTTTTTATAGTACTGCCACACATGTAAATCCATTTGTTCATTCTCACCAATAATTCCCGTAAGCCAACAACATAACAGTTGTTACTCTAAAGATTGCACATTTAAATGAAGAACAACCAATGCAATGGCAAAATTAAACATTTGAGGATACCAATACAGGATGTACAAAATTAAATTTTATTCCTAGTGCCTTAGGAGTTTGCCTATACTGATCTTTATTTCTTAATCAAAAATGTTGTCTGTAATTGTAATAATTTAAAGCTTTATTAAGTTTCTATAACAAAGAAATTTAACCTATAATTTTAAAAAATGTGGTATTCTAGAATCTTAGGCCTGTATGGTATGACCCAGAATATTGTACAAAATTCTATTCTGTGTAATACGTGTTTTGCAGAATTTTGTATAAAATTTTGTGAATAAATTTTGTACAAAATTCTGTGCCGTGTCATGCAAGCCTTAGACAAAAATACGTTCTTGGCAGTTTAATGAAATGCATGTCATGAATCAGTAATCACAAATTTCTGCTACACCTATTGATTTTTTATAGCTTGCTACCCCACTGCACTATTCTTTGTTTCAAGTTTGGGGTTACTTTAAAATACAACAAAAAAGTAGTTTCCCAAGTCTAATTTCATGTAATATTAACCTTTCTATAAATTACAGCACAGCAAGCCGCTCGAACTTTCATGCCAGAATGAAACGCATTCATCATGTATTGACTAGCTAACAATGCAGTAATTGCATTTAAACCAACAACTGCTCCGGCATACAAGAAGGCCTCACTTCGCGTTTTTGTAGAACCCACATTAAAGTAACTAAGTAATCCACCTAACATAAGTGGTTGCATGAGGCGAAACACAATATCCATTAATACTAAAATCAGTCCAAGACGAAGAAACTCCGGCCAAAATGTGTATACAAGAATTTTGAGTAAACTCGGTTTTTTGGACAATTTCTTACATTTTTCTAAGTGTCGCATCCATTTCCTAGAAAAAAATTGACAATGATAAACAAATAAGAAATACAGCTAAACATTTTTTTCTCAAATATGTACTCACACTTCTAAACGATCGCCCAATAAAGAACTTCTATCACAGCTAAGTGGATTATATAAATCATCTACTTCCAGTGTTTTGCTGCAACCCTTTTTGAACATTCCTCCTGAATAACTGCGAAATATAATATAATATAAAAAATAATATAATAAAAAGTTGTTTTCTTGCCATTCGTCAAAATACACTAGGAAGCAAAATTAAAGGATCAACAAAATGTACAAGTGCAATTCCTAGTCAATAAAATAAAATTCATACACAATATACGAGGGTTGGAACTTTAATAGTGGCAACACTGCTGTAGAGACGCCATGCAACGCAACCAAATAATGTCGCTTATACCTACCACACGTTCGTTACATACCTACCTTACCTCAGAGCAAATGGACTCTCCCTTCCCACATCACGCGCATGCGCACTGACGAGAAGAACAGAGCACAGAACATGAACAGAGCCTCGTGATAGCTGGCGGTCTAATGTAGTGTTGTCACGATGTTTTCGAAACAGGAACAACGGAGTTGGATAAAGATTGAATGTGCCGGAGGTCGTACAGCACGACAGTGCATCAAGGTCTTCAAGAGGCTTGCGGGGAATCTGCATTGCCTTACAGAACAGTGGCAAGGTGGGTAAAAGCCTTCAACGAGGGACGCCAAAATGTGGCAGATATGTGTCGGCCAGGTCGTCGTAGTGTCAGTGAAGAAGAAGTGGATGCTCTTGCCGCGTTACTGGACAGTGATCGACACCAAACGATTCGTGAGCCGGCCCGAGAGACAGGATTAGCGCATACGACTGTGCTTCACATTCTGAAGGAACGCCTGGGCATGAGAAAATTGCGTCACGATGGGTTCCGCATAATTTGACGAAAATGCAGAAATGGCTACGATACGACGCTGCTCGTAACCACCTCCAGCTCTATGAGCGCGAAGGAGAGGCTTTCTTATGCCGTATCATTCGCTGAATAAGACATGGGCCAAATTGTATGCGCCACAACTGAAACGCCAATCGAATGAATGGCGTCATTACGGGTCACCACGAAAATCGAAAGTTCGTCAGAACCCCAGCAACGTGAAAGTTATGGGGATTTTCGTGTACGACCGTGATGGTGTTATCCTATCGCATACCGTTCCTCCACAGCAGACCGCCAATGCGGAGTATTACTATTCATTTTTGAAACAGAACCTGCGACCAGCTTTGAGGAAGAAGCGGCGACACTTTTATGCAGAACCCACCCATTATTTTGCAGGACAATGCTCGGCGGCATGTAGCGCAAGCTGTGGCTGATTTGTTCGATCGATGGGGCTGGGAAGTGCTGTACTATCCACCATACTCCCCGGACTTAAGCCCTTGTGACTTTCACTTGATTCCTAAGATGAAGGAACCACTTCGTGGCATTCGCTTCAGAACTGTTTCAGAGATTCTTCGGCAGTAGACCGCTCCATTCGAATTATCAACACAACAGTCGCTGCTAAAGGTATCATACGACTTCCGCATCGCTAGCAACGGGTTTTATACAATGCTGGGGACTACTTTGAAGGACAGTAAAACTTGATAACACGTATCTCTTTTGTATCAGTTGTAAATAAATAGTTGCCACTATCAGTGGCGTGCTCATGTGGGGGTTCAACCCCCCCCCCAAGGCTCAAAAGTGAAAGCAAAGCAAGAAAGAGAGGAAAACAGAAAAAAATTGTTCCTGTAATAGATACAATTCTTTTATGCGGACGTCAGTGCATTCCATTAAGAGGACACCGAGGTTCTGGCTCTATTGAATCTGCTGAAGAAACAGTAGAGAACGAAGGAAATTTTCTAGCAATAGTAAGATCGAAGTTACGTTCTGGAGATCAATAATTGAAAAAGCACCTGGAAACTATGTCAATACATGCGGCAAAATCATAACCTAGAAAATCGACTGATATCTCAGGTATTGAACAATTCACTTTGTGTTTACGTTTTTTTTAATGAATCTAGTTTAAAAGTTGAGGAACACTTCGTCAAGTTTGTTCCCGTAACAAGTATGACTGGCGAAAATTTAGCGAACGTTCTTTTGATTACTTTGTCAGAACTTAATATTGATTGCAACTACATACAGGGAATTTTTCTTTTTAGTATACATTGCCTATGTATACTTTTAAAAGAAACGCGTCAAATTCGCCTATTGTGTATGCAACCAACTATACCGACAACTAAAAATCAGAAACAAACGTCACTATAGTTGTGAATTATTTGAGTATGAAGGTTATGTTGATGCAGTGTTTATATTAAATAAGTATTTCATCCTGTATATAGGACACAGATGATGACTTTTTTGTTAAATGCAAAAATTGACAGGGTGATGTTTCCGTAAGGTCCGTGCACATTATATTTCTTTTGTACAAAACACATACAACAGCGGCAAAATGGTGTAATGGTCAGCATAGCTGCCTTCCAAGCAGTTGATCCGAGTTCAATTCCCGGCGATCGCAAACTTTTTTTAATTATTATTATTCAACGTAGCATAAAATATTTCATATTATTTCTTCGGTTAAAACGTGATTACTTTCAGTTTTTATTTTACGGGAATTTATTACGCATCCCTCTGCTTTAAATTTTCTAACAATTGTTTGACACTAAATAAAGATTAATTTTATTTTTTAGCATTGAATTAATTTGATTGCTGTGATCACAGCATGCTTGAGTTGTCTGTATAGTTGATTGCCTACACAATAGGCGGAATTGACGCGTTTCTTTTAAAAGTATACATAGGCTATGTATACTAAAAAGAAAAAATCCCTGTATATGATTGGACAAGGATATGACGGTGCGTCAGCTAGAGTGGTGTATTTCATGGCGTCCAGGCCTACGTACGCGACAAACACAGTTGTGCTCTGTATGTTCACTGTGCTTCGCATTCTTTAAATTTAGCGATATCCGATGTTTGCAACGTCTCTCAAATAAGAAATTGTATGGCAACATTAGCAAAAGTTGCCAATCTTTTTAGAACTGGGAAACGGCAGCATGTCTTCCAAACAAAAATTGAGGAATTGTGTCCTGATACAAAGAAAAAAAAATTGAAGCAACTGTGTCAGACAAGACGGGCGGAGAGGCATGATTCCATATTGACATATTTGAAATTACAAGAAGTAGCTATTAGTTCTTTGAACAAAATATAAAACTGTTGTGATAAAGATGCTTCCTCGGATGCGTATACACTAGTTAAAGTAGTTTTAACCATTGAATTTCAGATAACACTACAAATACTTGCTAAAATCTTTTCCATTAGTTTGCCACTATGCAAAATTTTGCAAACAGTTAATACTGACTTGGGTAGCGTTGTTGCCCTTGCAAAAAGTGTCGGAAATACTTTACGCAACATTTGAGAAAATGCTGAAAATGAATTTAAGCAAATGTTTAGCCAGGCAGTAAAAATATGCGAAAAATATAATGTTGAGATAACAGTTCCTCGAACTATCACCAGACAAACGCAGCGGGAAAATGTACCATTCTCTTCACCTGAAGAGTATTACAGGCGAGCGATTTTTATACCCATCTGAAAGATCGACTACTGAAACATGAAAACATTTTAGCAAGTTTTTATGTAATTTTTCCAAATGCAAAAACGGATGTAGTCGACGAGCAGAAATTACGAAAGTTATATATTTTTTATGAACACGTTTTAGATGCTCACAGCTTTGACATAATATTAGGGGAGGTGAAGCTTTGGAAAAAAATACTAAATGAAAGCACCGAAAGCCCGAAAAGTGCAATAGATTCATTAGTTTACTTAAAAGAAAGACATCTCGAACTATTCCCGAATGTTGCTAAATTTCTTAAAATATTTATTACTATTCATACAATAGGTACAATACAAAAGACATTTTTAACTTTAAGAAGGTTAAAAACTTATTTAAGAAACACAACAGGGCAAGATAGGTTAAATGGACTTCTTAACATTCACAGAGAAGTTCCTGTTAGTATTGACGAAGTAATTTATGACTTGGGCAAATCCAAAAAACGAAGACTTGATTTTGGATTGTAGGTTTTTTAAAATCAGTATTGTTTCTTTTTAAGAATAGTTTTTTCTTTGGATTTTTATTATATTTTTTATTTTTATTTATCTCTTTCTCCTCCCCTCCCTTTCTCCCCCTCCCTTTCTCTCCCCCTCCCTTTCTCCTCCCCTCCCATACGTTTAACCCCTAGACAAAATTTCTACGCACGCCACTGGCCACTATTAAAGTTCCAACCCTCGTAATTGAGACTGTTACTATAATAGAAGTGAGAATTCAGTGCCGCCTCCACACAGTAAGCAAAGGATGCGTCGCATCGGGGCACCATACACGAAGGGCGCCGAAATTACCTTGCGGAACACTGTTTTATATTTCGAAAATATATTGTGTCAATAATTTCGGGCGCCGAAACAATCTTTGCATCGGGGCGCCATAACCCGTAGGGCTAGCACTAATTGAGATTATACAAATTGATTCATAACAAAGATACAGATCAGTAACAGGTTGGTTCAATCCCATGTAATAATTATAAAAATGTTTGAGAATTCTTTTTGCGAATTTAGAAGAATTTGAAAATTTTTCTTTTAATAAAAGTGAGTTATCGTTTTTTAAGTTTCTGTTAACGCTATATAGGCAATTCAACGTTCACACAGCCAGTAATGAGAAAAACCAGGAAAATTGGATAATGGAATTTCGTGGATGATACTGTCCCAGCATTTACCTATAAGGCTTGTATGGCACGGCACAGAATTTTGTTCAAAAACCGTATCATACAGCAAAACTTTGTTCAAAAAATTTTGTACAAAATTCTGTAGCTCGTGCTACAAAATACTCCTATGTTCCTCAAATTTACAATAATCATTTAAAAAATTTCTAGACATGTCTAGATGTCAGTTGGCTTATTCTTTATACCTTTAGTTGATGGTGAACTATGATAATTTTAACAAGGAGCTCGGTTTTTTTGCGCAATGTAACCTTAATGTCACTAATTTTTTGAATCCCACAACATTCCATGTTTTTGAAATTTTTGAATTTAGAGTAAAACTTCTGTATTCATATCCCTTTCAATAGCAGGGAAGTTATAACCGTTAGTAAACGAAACGCTTTTTATAAAAAAATATGTTTTTTAGGAAAACAAATACACAGAATTTTAACAATTGTCACCAGCCAAAATTTCACATTACCTAAGTTACAAGTTTGTTAAGTGTAAAATAGATGGATACCCTTATAAAATGCGTCTGATAGCTACGTTAGAAAAGCGTTTTATGTCTAAAATATCCTCCCAGCGTAATTACTTAAATTAAGAGAGCTTACAGGCTTGTATTTTCTATAAGTACAACTTAGTATGGAAACAATTTCTTGAAAACAAAAACATGTTTCTGTAGCAACGCCATCTATTGGTTCTGTACCCCAGAGTAGAGTTACACCAAATACTTTAATATATTAATACAGGAAACTTCGCCGAAAAACTCGTGACACTGACTGCAGCGCTCCGTGCGGCTTGGTGGGCCACTAAGATTTGTATTTGGCAGCTGTCGAAAACATTTGTGGCACATTTAAAGCAAATACCATTTACTTTCTTATAGCAAAACCCTTATTTAATTAATAATATTTGGTAATTATGATATTTTACTTTACTTTGTAAGTTTAATAAGTTTATAACATTTTGTAGGGTTAGGTTTTTATTTATTAAAATGAATTTAAAACAGTAATCCGTAAATTTATTATCCAAATTTACTGAAACTTGCCCACCGAACTGCTTAGATGACGCCACTATCAATGTCTCGCATTTCATCATGCTAAACGTATATGAGTTTCCTGTATTAATATATTAAAATATTTGGTTACACCTTAGTTTAATGTAAAACCCTAAACTGCTTGGTCTTTAACTCTAACTTATCTTCTCACTCTGTCTGGTATTTACTAAATAATAAGTAAAATAAGGTAAGAACAGTTAGCAGAACAGAAAAAACGAGTGCGTTTATAAACATACATGGTCCTAATTTGGTAGGTAAATAGAATCCAAAGTGTTTGAGGTGATGTTAACATTTGGTTTTTAAATCAGTCTGAATAAGTCGTGATACACGGGCCTAATTAGGAAAGTAAGATGCTTAATTAAATTTTTGTGCAGAGTTGATGACCATTAAAACAAAATCACATATAATAATATGAATGTGCGATTAATAAATTGGAAAAACGTAATACAAATACAGAAAACTAAACTCTGTTGTTTGAAATTTAAACTTGTTGAAAGCAATACAAATTAATAAATAGAAACTATTACAGTAGGAGTTATCTTCCCATTTTTAAAATTAAATACCACTCAAATGGTTTCTGTTGCTCTATAATAGTAATTAAATATGTATTAAAAACTGTAACTACACATTACCAACTATTTTATAATTTTTTGTGGGGTAGTACTAATTAAATTTTTTATTGTGCACCTGTATAGAAAATCGTATTTTATTGCTTATTTATAACCCCCCTAGAATTTTATGACTGTAGCTTTTTAAATTTTATTACTTCTGAGAGCCCTGAACTAAGTTCTAAAATATTTAACAATAAAAAACTTACCTAAAAAATAAAATAGAAAGAGGATTCGCATTTTCCCTGGGGTTAATGTTGGTATTTTCTTTACTAGTATCCATATCTGTACAGTATTACTATTATCCAAGTTTAATAGGTAGACTTGACCAGCTCTGAAAATATAAAGATTAGTAACATGTAGGTATCAATAATATCTAAGGTTAACATTTTCACTAGCTATAAACTTTCCAAAACAATCTGCTAGTTGTAAATGCTTATTATTTTTTGTCTTAGATTTGTTTGTTGTAACTTAAACTTATGTTATTGGGAAACTATTACTCCCTAAACATTGAGTTTTATTTATAAGTAAAAAAATATATTTAAACTTATTTTGCATATCATTACTTTTTACTATTATACAGTAAAGCAACTGGAAGTATGAAACCGTTTTTCATGAATATTGTATTAAACAGAGCAGAATTTCAACTGTGTTACTCCATACAATGTAAAAAATGTTTCGAGTTCTATCTAGAACTTATTAAAATGATTAAACCGCTGCCTTGCATTTATTTCTAATTATGTATCATCCAGATAAGTACACTTGAAGCTTATCAAGACATATTTATTTAATTTATAAACTGATAAGATAACCGACAGTAGTTTAATCCTTTAATCTTTCCATTCAAAATTACCTCCAAAATGACTCATTATTAACCTTTAAACTGAACGTTTGAACTTGTGAAAAAGAAAATTACTATGAAAGTTACCAAACTATTCCTCGTGCTCTGCTTTATAATACTTACTCTCTATACCGATATATTAATAAATAAACAATGCAGACGGAATAAGCTTTTTCGCAATTTGTTTAGTATATCAATAAACACATTTAATATAATTGAAAGTGTGTACTTTGTGCTACACAAATCTACAAGCATTACGGAATGTGCCTCGTATCAGACAGAAAGTATGCAATAATTTCCTTCTTTCTGTCTCATTACTGTGACTCATTATATTGGATTGACAGAGAGAGATGCTACAGATGTACATCATAACAAAATAAGATTTGCAGGCGCACCAACAGAAATTAATTGCAACGTGAAAGAAACTATGTCCTAACATAGACGTCGGGTTTTTACGTTCTTGGGGGATAGGAGCTGGTGTATACTATCATACATTTAGCAGACATTTACATTTACAAAATATGCCAATAAAGGAAAAACTAACAGAACCTGTCACTAACATTTAAGTTAACAAACGAAGAAATGCTATGCTAAAAATGATATTTAAACATACATAAAAACTTTGACTGAATACTAAATACTATATCAAATTCGCGTATTGCTATATATTACACAATTGGGTACCACTTGTGAATCATTTCATTACTACAAAATACTACTTTACACTCTAGAGCAGATAACGGTTTGTTATTGACATTCTTTTTACAAATTCCTAAAGAAAAAAATATAGGGAATTCAATTTGAAATAGTAGTTAAATCTGTTTTAAAGTTAATTAAAATAATTACCAAGTATCATACGAATGATTTAGACGACATTTACAATCTTAGCAAACTTGTTATCTTAAACACTGCAAAACTACATAATTAAAATAATTTCCTAGATAATAAAAATGTTAAAAATATCCTGTAATCCGTTCCAACGAATTCATTAAAACGTTGCCAATATTTTATAATGTGTATTTTAATATTAATGCAATGAATTTTACGTATAAGAAACAGTTTTAGATTGATATTTATATATTTCGGTTTTAAAACGTTCGACGACGTTGTCCGATATCTAGACGCCATTGTTTCCTGTCTTCCCACTGACCCTCTTCTAAGTTCCTTGCGCTCATCGCCTTCCGGATACCCTCATTCCATGTCCTTTTGGGTCTGCCTCTCTTCCTTTTATGTTGTGGTATCCAGGTCATCACTTGTTTGGGTAACCTATGGTCTGCCATCCGCTGTACATGTCCATACCAAGTGAGTTGTTTTCCTTCAATGTCTTTTATAACCGTGTCTTGTAGTCCCATTTCTTGTCGAATATCTTCATTTCTTACTCTGTCGGCTCGTGAAATTCTCGCTGATCTTCTCAGCGCGTCCATTTCGGTTGCTTCTAGCATTCTTTTGTTTCTCTCTGTCATTCTCCATGTTTCTGATCCGTAGAGTAAACTACTTTTGATTATTGTGTTGTATATGTTGTATTTTCGATTTTTTGTTTTAGATTGATAACGGCCAATAAAACACAATACGCATTGCCTATTTAGAGGACCATATTTTTAAAATGTTTATTTTTCTTTGAGTACGTATATTAGAAAAGGTGATTAATTGCCTCGGCTACAGTCTAGACCAAATATCGTGTACATATATCTGCAAATTTTGAATTATATATTTTTCAATATTTTGTAAGAAAATTTTTCCAAGTGGGGTTATATTGCTTCTGTAATATATCAGAAGGGACGCAAGGTCCTTAGCCCCGTATTCGGCGCCACTGCAAAAATCGCTAGAAGGTATACCAACATAAATTAATTGTAAAGTGGAAGATACTATGTCAGTTGTAAATTGTTTCGGCTTTTGCTATCATAGAAGGATAGGGAAAGAAGAAAATTTATAAGTTAACTTTGTAATTGTGTGTATTTCCATGTTTTATAAAATAAACCGGTACTATGTGTGTCACTTATAATGTGTATGTATTTGTAAGAATGTGTTAAATCTGTACGGAATAAAACAGCCGAAAATCCTTGACAACTGTTGTGTTTATATTGATCATAAACAATTCTAACCTAAAAATATGTCAAAAAGTAGCGAAAGCGATTTGTACGGTACAACATTTTCCATTGAGTCAATGAAAGTAATCGCAGAAAGTATAGGAATCGCAAATTTACCAGATGACGCCGCAAAGGAACTAGCTGACGATATTTCCTTCAGATTAAAACATATCATTCAAGATGCTGCAAAGTTTATGAACCACTCGCTTCGTACAAAATTGATGTATCCCGACATTGACGCAACTCTAAGAGTAAAAAATATCGAAGTAAGACCAGAAAACTTATTATTTATAGTACAGACATAACTCCTGTCTTTATAGCCTCAATATGGATTTCACTCTGTGGATTCCCTACCGTTTAGATTTGCATCAGGTGGAGGCCGTGAATTGCACTTCATTGAAGAAAAAGAAGTGGATTTGAATGATTTTGTCACTAATGTAAATGTTAAAGCTCCACTGGAAGTAACACTGCGTTCACACTGGCTGTGTATCGATGGAGTTCAACCAACAATACCTGAAAACCCCCCACCGGTATCAAAGGAAATGCAAAAAGTAAGTTTCAGTAATTCCATGCGCATGGGTCTGTAAAAAAATATCTTTTTCTAGTTGGAATCGGTAGACCCAATAAATAAAATGAACAAACCCAATAAAGAATCGTCAGGAAAACCGAGTACAGGTAAACAGAAACTCCGAAATGTCGAAACAGTTCAAATTAAACAACTTGCCACACACGAATTGTCTGTCGAACAACAACTTTATTACAAGGAAATAACAGAGGCATGTGTGGGATCAGACGAAACAAGACGAACAGTGAGTATTGCTGGTTTTCGCGGGCTTTCATTAATTCTTACAATTTCTGTGCTTTTAGGAAGCCCTACAAAGTTTAGCTTCAGATCCAGGATTACACGAAATGCTTCCAAGAATGTGTACATTTATAATAGAGGGTGTTCGAGTAAATGTAGTGCAAAACAATCTTGCCCTACTTATTTATCTCATGAGAATGGTTAAGGCTTTACTTGATAATCAAACGCTCTTTCTGGAAAAATATGTATGTATTGTAGTTTTTTATTATAATGAGGGTAACTGCTTCAGTAGTCGGCCACTTAGACAATCGTTAGATATAAAACCCCATATTAATGTATTCATAGCAATTTTAAGGAAAAATGTACAAAATCGGAAAACTTATGTATTTTGTGTGAATATTAATTTCCCAGAAGTTTATTTCTTAAAAAATAGATAAGTGAACATGTGAAATTCAGCAGTGGTCAGCAATGAAAATCCAGTTCTCAGCCACTTATTAACATCTGTCTTAGCCAGTGTCGTTATATAAATTTAGAAACAAAATTAATATAAGAGCCCAGGCCTATAATAGTTCGGCCGGGTTAGTTTTTTTAATTGGGCTATTTATCATACTTTAAAAACTAGTCAATAAACTTTTGTTTGTTCAAAAATATGAATATATTCACGAAACCTGCGCTTTTAACTTTTATTTACAGAAAAAAATTTGCAATATTAATAATATTTAGAAAATTATTCTCTAAAACAAATTATGTATAACTACCGGTTCATAATAGTTCGGCCGCATATAAAATTTGATCTTAGCAGCCGTTTAATGGGGCAATGCTTGACAAAACAAAAGATAAAGACAAATGCATGTCATTAGTAGTTGCTGATAAGTTTTTAGAGAAAAATGGCTTGTGGTAAAGCGCTGGGTGCTGATTTACGAAAATCTATCATTAATGCCCATAAGAATGGAATTTCTGCACGAACAATTTCGATTTCTCCTTCGGTTCCACGGTCGACAGTGCAAGATATTATTAATTTGTTTAAAAAAACTGGAGGTGTTACGGAAAGTAAAAAAACTGGTCATCCATCAAAAATTTCTAATGCTGATGCGCGAGCTTTGAGAAAAATTGTCGAAGCAAATCGGCGATCAAATGCCCGAGAACTCACTGTATTATTGCGACAAATGATTAAAAAACTTTCGAGCCGGATGGTGCTCCGTACCATACGGCAAAAATAGTAAAGACCTGGTTTGAAGAACATCAAATTCCGACTTTACCATGGACTTCAAGCAGTCCGGACTTCTCACCAATCGAGTCTCTGTGGCGTAAAATGAAAAAGGAACTGCGTAAGAACCCAGCACGCACATTAGCCGACCTTACAACAAAGTTACAACAAATATGGGATAATATACAACCGCATGAATAACGCAGTATTAAAATAATGGCCGAACTATTCTGAACCGTCAGTCATTCTTTATTTATTATTGTTAAGGTTGCAAATATTAGCAAATTTAAAATTATTTTTCATCTAATCTAAGCTTAAAGTTTATGTTTTATTTTAGTAATACATTTTTTTCGTAGAATAGGTCTTTTATTGGACCTTCGCTATAATTTGGGCCTGGACTCGTATACAAATACAATATAAAACTAACTAAATAATAATTTATGTGTGAAGATTGATTTATATTTAAAGCTCTTTTACAGTATACATATATTCCAGTGGCTTCTAGTTGGCGCATAGTGTTGCAACAAAGTATCGCCATCGGACTCTGTTTCGTGCTAGCATTTTGATTTCATTCCAGCTTTTTCCATTGTTCTTTGCCTCTTGAGTACCATTCGCCTCCACGTTATCTGTAGCCTGCCTTGTCTTCTCCTTCCTTGTTGGTTCCACTCCAGCACCATTTTAGGAATCTCGCTGTCTGGTCTTCTTAACGAGTGTCCAATCCAGCTCCATTTCCTCATACATATTTGTTTTGAAATTTCTTGTTGGTCAGTGATCCGCCACAAGTTCTCATTGGAAATTGTTTCTGGCCAGTGTATACGGCAGATTCTCCGCACGCATCTGTTCACAAATACCTGTACCTTTTTCGATATCGCTGCTGTAACCTTCCAGATTTGGCAGGCGTATAATAGAACAGCCTTTACATTCGAATTGAAGATGCGTAATTTGGTTTTTCTGGATACGTATGATGAGGCCCATACTCTTTGGAGATACTTGTGTTTTCTGAATTCTATGTTGGACATCATCTTCAGCTCCTCCTTGGTTGGTTATGATGGATTCTAGGCACGATATGTAATAGGTTAGGTATACGCACGGGCAGCTACAAGCTGTCCCGCTACGCGTCACGCTGGATTTAGAAAGAGTAGGAAGACGCGGGCCGCTCGGCGGCTACATAACTAGGCGATGTAACGTGGTTTGCGTGGATTTAATACATTTCGGTTAAATACTACTGATTTTGAATAATTAAAAAACGTCTTTTACGGTAATTTTTATTATTGTTTTATTTTAACTTTACTTAAACAATTTTAAACCTACCAAATCAACTATAATACATACACAAATTAACTAATATAAACATAAATTATTTGATATAAATAAAGTATCTATTTTGTCATTTGTACAACAAATTAAAATAAAATTTAATTATTTCCTTGCTTGAAAGACTTTCAACGTAATAATAATAACAATAATAAACAAAAGACTAACTCAATGCACATTTTGTAGAATAAAGTTACACATTACTATAACTTACATTACTCAATCTGAAGCTTAGCTTCTTTTTTCTTTTCTGCCGTCTTCTTTGCTTTCAGTTTTTCTTCTTGTTTATAATATTGTTTAATTCTCATGGTTATATAAAAGAAAAGACATTTAGAAATTATTTCGTTTCGATGTTCTATACAAGGGAATGAAAAATATCCAATCTTCGTTTCAAATATTTCTTCTACGGTTTCATCGAAAACGTCGACTTTATTAATATGCTTCATTAATACAATTTCTACTATTTTTAGAAATTCGCATATATTTGCATTTGGATGATTTAAGTGCCCTCTGGATTTCATACTTGTTAACGAGGAAGATTCTGTGAATTTCTTAGGATCTTTGTGGTATAAATTATCCTTGCATAACTCACATTTACTTGATTTAAACAGTTTTTTTAAAATAAAACCTGTCAAATAATAAATTACGCAGTCAAATATTTCGCGTTTCAAAATTTGCGTCTTCATTGCCGTCCTGTTTTTCAATTAAATTGTCTAACTTAGCTCTAATGTTATTCAGATGGCGTTCTCTGTTGTCGTCATTTTCATCAGTAAATATACTTTTAAAATCATCAAACGATAATGTAGGTTCATTATTGGTTTCAAGAATAGAACAATTGCCGAAAGCTGGCGGTTTCAGAAGCTTATAAACTGATAACATTCTGTAAAGTTGCAAAAATGTTGTAAAAGTAGGGTGGTCATTCGCACTTCCTGCCTGCCTAATTGTCCCAAAAAATCTCTAAAATAAATATAAGATACAATATTCAAAAGAAAAATAATTATACTGTAAATTTTAATCAATAAAATTAACAGTATCGCTTCGAAATCTGTTTAAAAAAAGTTAAAAAAAAAAATAAAAAAAATAGAACACATTATCAAGTTCTCAACTAACACCAATTACTCTGCAATAAGCAATTTGATTATTTATGTGCTTTTTATTTTTTATATAAAATTTACCTCTATAGGATCCTGATTCATTTTGCTTGTCAAAACGTACTGAAATTGACAAGAAGTTAATAGATATTTTGTTAAATCAATTGTTGACATTATAGTGACACGTAATCCTTCTGCAGTGTAAGCACTTAAAAATTCTTCTGGGTGTATTTTCCCTTCTTTTACCATCAATTCCCATTCATTTAACCATTCCAAATTTTTATTTAACGTCTGTAAGAATTCTTTGTTGCTTTTACAAATGTACAAATGAGAAAAAATAAAAATGTTCTCACCTTAAAATCTTTGCTATTCATACGAATTCCTTCGGCAGGAAATCTACGATTCAAAGAATCAAAAAGGTCATTGAATCTTCTAGTTACAATGATGGTATTACTAGGATCTTCTAAATTTGCACAAGAAGTATAATAAAATGTTAGTCCGTCTGCCACTGCGTTACTAAATATCTATAATTTAATTATTTTATAATTTAAATATTATCACATAATCGAAAACTTTTACCTGAACAGCTAATTTAACTCGCATTTTTAATAACGACGAAGGCCAAATATGCATGGGCGTTAATTTAGGGCACACTCTCAGATGCCCTGGATGTTTATTATCTAATTCATACAGAGTTTTATAATGTTGCCATTTCACAATTCCATCTGGTGTCTAAAAAGTTTGATAAAATTTAATGATGCTGTTTCACGCTGAATTTCGATTACTTACCCTTACGTAACTTTTGTTATAAATTCTGTTTCGAATACATTTTATGAGGTGTGGCGCATCAGAAAAAAAATATAAATATCTACCATCATCCATAGGATGCAATATTTTGTTGATAGGCTCTTCCAATTTTCCAGATATTCCAAATTCTGACCACATCTTTCTATTTGTTGTCGCTCCATCGCAAACTATTCCGTCTATAATTGCTCCAGTTTTTTCTAATTTTTTTATTACTTCTAGCACCAGCTTTGCTAGACAGGTACCAGCAGTAGCACCCTTCGCAGCGTATACTGCTACAGGTTGACAAAAGTTTTCAGCTAATGAAGAAAACATGAAGACAAGGCCATGATCAGCAAGTTGATCCGTTGCGTTATTAGAATCTTTTGATTTCTTTGCATTATTAATACTGGCTTCACCACCAAAATCCTGTATTCCTAGAAGTTTCATTGTTTTGACGTTTAAATTTATACTTTGTCTAACCATCATTTCATCAAATATTAAAAAACCATGGCGCTCGTATTGGTTTTTCCCTTGCATCTTTTTTTTGAACGCCAGAAAGAATTTTTCGTCAAGTCCGCATTTTAATTTAACTCTTGATAGATATCGTCTAATTGTACTAACTGCGGGTAATGGTAAAATGTCATTCGCTCTTAAGAACTTGTAGCTTGCTGGACTTCTTATATGCAATAATAAACATAATAATAACCAGTCGGAGGTGTATCGTCGTGAGGTTTTTTTGCTATATTTGCATGATTTAATACATTCATATATTAACATTTTCTGCAAGGCATGTATATTTTCTAAACTTTCAATTTGTTCCATTAAGCTGTTTTCATTTTTTTCTTGTATTTTTACTTTCCCATACCTTATAGGTATAGGGTAAGTATTGAATTCATGAAAATTTTCGAAATCGAGATTTTAATGGAAATATCCGTTTTGGGTCTCTAGGAACCCAAAAAAGTGGTTTTTAAAAAATGTCTGTCTGTGGGTGGGTATGTACGTACGTACGTATGTATGTATGTACGTATGTGACGCTCCTACAGCCGAAAGTATTGCTCCGATTTTGATGCGCTTTCGAATGCGGGGGTGTATCGAAAATTCATCGAAAAAATAAGCTTTTCAAAAAAATCCGAAACCGGAAGCGGAAGTTACGCATGTTTTT
>JABXWE010022827.1:0-23100 GCA_014611495.1 Limonius californicus
CCTGGATGGTGGTAGCTGCTTAGTTCTAATCTCCAATTAAAGACTAAGTCTAAAATTCAGAGTTTCGATCTCGTGATTCGGCGATTTTTGTCTTCCTCGACGATTTCGTTGCACTAAATTTTTGGAGATCCGTACGACTGCGCCAATTAATTTATCGTGTTAGAGTTTAAATAAAAAAATTTATTTTCTTTAAACAATAAATGAGTTACATAAAATTACAATTTATAAAGATCTTAATAACCCGAAGCTAAAAGCGTAACTAAACTTAATCTATGTTGCAGAAGCGCATGTAAACTTTATCTTTGCTGATGCTACATAATATTCTAAGAAGCGAGGTGAAAAGCATTATATCTAGGTTTACTTAAGGTTACATAATTCATGTAGAAACCAGATTTGGAGAATAACAAGAAGTGCTCGCTTATATCCTGTAACGGTCCGCCCACGTGGTCGACGGTTGTCTGGTTTTGGCTCAGAGCCAGAAATTCGTAATAACATACTACACTGTAATGGTTATAACAGGATTTATTCTATTTAAATGTTACAATTAAAAGCAAAATATGTGTGATTCTGGTGTTGTAAAGAAAATAATAATATCTTCAAAATCCCGGACACTGGCCGGGTAGATTGCGTTACAGCTGTCGGCGGCGCATAACATGTGTGTCGTGTATTTACATAAACAAATAAAATGGATTGCCACCTGGCAGTTAGTTTAAATACGTGTAACATAATGTATTTCGAAATTATTAATCTGAATCTTTGCAGTGTTCACACATTGATTAGAATAACTTATCACCTGGGAGCGTGTCCTTGCGGGGTCAATGAACGTTTAGTTAAATCCAGCTACTGGGAAGTGTTCTTGGATTCGTAATTTCGTCGGTGAATGAATTTAAATGTTTTGTAGAATATTGTAACCATAAAACATTGGTGAACGGTGAGCATTTTGAAATTCTTAATGCCCAATTTTACAAATACGCACAATCTGGCTTGACCGACTATAACGTATTGTTAAATCAGTTCGGAAATTTCCAATTACGGAAAAATAGGAAAATCAAATTAGCCTGGCCTGATCGGCTTATAAGACCTCTAATCTCTTATTTCTCTGGTCTGTTAACCTGATTGACACTAACTGGCATAACCTGCTGGATATCAATCAAGGTAACCCCAACGGCGAAGTGTTCCACAAAATTAATAAATGCGACACCGTACAGGGACGCGGATTTTATGGAATTCTCCAACCGACTGGAATATTCTCACAGACTGAGAATATTTTGGTGGTTCAACTTCGGTTTGCTTTCTTCTCTGGCGGACTGGTAATTCTATTCTCGGCGGACTTCCTTCTCGGATGGAGCTCCACTCCAAGTTAACAAATTTATGCGAGGATCCTGTATATATAAGGTTCCCCTCCTCTACGCGTCTCTACGGAGACTGTTCGTACGCGATGGTGAGTGTGTGGGAGATAACAATTTAGAACTCCACTTACACTGCCGCAGGCGCCTCTTTTCGGAATTAAAGCGACCTAACATTTAATTGTCAAATGCTGAAACGGTTGCTTCCGGGAAACTTCGTTACAATCCATATTATCATCAAAGAGTTCAAGCTGTAGGTAACAATTTTGAATCTCCTTTAATATTTTATAATCGGGTACAAAATAAACGAAACCTACCACATATTCCATCGACCGATGAATCTTTTTTCACGCGAGTTAGTATCGATAATTTTCATGAATGGGCTGCATAAAATCTGCATTTAAGAAGACGCTCGCATTTTCAACAAAGATTTAGTGTTAATATGATACCTGGTATTCCTAATGATCGTCTGATTGGACCATTCGAACTGCCGCACCGTTTGAATGGTGCGAATTACGAATATTTTCTAGAAAACTCTTTACCCTTATTACTGGAAGACGTGCCATTAAATATTAAACGTGCAATGTGGTATCAACACGACAGGGCACAATCACATCAATGTCTTCGTGTTAGAGCTTGGTTTAACGCACCTTTTTCGGGAAGATGGATTGGAGTAGGAGGACCCGTAGTATGGCCACCGCGTTCGCCGGACCTGACGCTGACTCCATTAGATTTTTATCTTCGGAGTCACATAAAACAGATTGTTTATGCATCTGAAGTGTACACGGTAGAAGAATTACGTCAAAGAGTACAGCGGGCTGCCGATATTATTAGGAATAACCCAGCAACCATATTAAGAGCGCAGCGATCTCTATAATTTTCTTTTTAGTGTAAAACGAAATATTTTTTTATTATATTAATAAAGAAGGATTTAAACTGTTAACCTTTCTCCCAAGGAAGCAGCCTTTCTGTTCTTAATCTGTCAGCGTACATGTAGTCCCTTGTTACAGAACATATTAATTAAAAAAGTGTTAGGTTAACAATCTTGAAGCGTAGCCCACGGGTTAAACTAGTTTAATATTATTTTGATATTACTGGCGGTGCTGACAACTTTAGTTTGTAGTTAATAACTCACAACGCATTTGCTGCAAATTAAATTAAATTTTCCGTAGATGTATGGTATTTTATCATCTGGATATATTTACTACATTTGTGTGTTTCTTACTAAAATAAGGGTTACTAAAATTGTGTTTTAGGTTTTGCATTCTAGAAAGCTTTTACGTTCAGGCACAGTGGTGGGTTCCTTCAAAATAGACGTCAAAACCGTCTATGATTCAACGGGTAGTTACGACATCCAACTGTCGCTTACTTTTACTGAATTTCCTATTTCGATGCAAATACGCCGTGTACTGCCGTAGATAAATAATAGATGAACCTTATTTATATCTCAATTCCAAACAGGTCAAATACGAAATGCAGTTCTGAGCAACGCGTCGTGTACAATCCCAGGGAGATGACGAGCTCGAATCTGACATTTTATTTTCCAATTTTCCGGAAATATTTCAAACATGACGACAGTCGTCCATGTTTGTATTTACATATAAAGCATATAACCAAAATTTAATTAACGAGACGCAAAAGTTTGTCCGGTTGCTGCTTCAACCCCGTTGGGGTTAAATGGGTCATCAAAGTTTTACGGTAGATTTACTTGTGCTTTGGCTGTATGTATTTTCAAGAGACCTTTTCGTTTCCGGGTCGCCTTACGGTTTTTGAAGTGAAAGTTATATCACTTTCTGAAGTTTTACTTCTTTGGAGTAATAACTGGACAAAATGGTGTAAATAAACTGAAATGTTCCAGCTACAAGGTTCCATCAGGACAAATAGCGTAGGGACTGGCTATCACATTTTATGTTAGAAAATGTTATCACGTATTCGTTTATTAAACCTGTCCTGTATATGATGTGAAGTGGAACATAAAAAATATCAAAAAGTTGTATAGGTATAATGTAAATTTTGCTACTATCATTGTAAGTGCAATAACATTCGTCACCTGATGCCGCATATTTAAATATTTTTATAATATTTTACATAGTCATATGTTAATGTAGACGCTTGCAACTTCAGCTGTGTATTACCGTAATAGCCTAGATGCTTACTTGTAATGTTTGGCTTTTAAATCATTCACGATTTTAAATTTATTTTTGATGTCATAGGATAATAAAGTGTTTTTTTTATCAAAGACTGTAATTTCGCAGTTACACATAATCAACCGGGTGAACCAAAACACCTCACTGTTGATAAATAATAATGGAAACTTAAATTATACCCTCTATATCATAGAATAAGAAAACAGCCAAAATGAAATAAACAGAAAAGTTTCCTCCGCAAAAATAACATAAAGTGGAAATTTTCTCTTGTATTTAACTTTTTACGTTTCCATCGATTCGTTCCGTTTAAACGCAACTCTTTCGAAGTTGCACTTATGTAGTGGTATTGCAAATTAGAAATATTCCTTTTTAGTAATATTTTAGTGTATTTTCACTTATAAAAACACAAAAATATAACTTTAAAATTATAACCCGTCAAACTGTGAACGCCAGACCTTGCAAGGGACCTCGATGGGGCAGGGCGAACAAGCGCTGTCAGTCGAGATCACAGTGAAATGCGGCTAAATAGGCCGCGGGGTCAAACCCCGGCTAAGGCGACGACCGTATTTCACTTAGTTTAGTTTAGGGTACATGTTACATGTTTGGCTAGTATGTAAGGGACGCCCGTACCCCTCTGAAGTAATGCGAAAGCGTTTCCGGGGGTTGCGGTTCCTTAGTGTGTGAATGTAAAAAAACCTTGCAAAGCACCTACCATTAGGTTATTACAGTAACACACAGGTGATGTCACAAGCGGCTACCAAAATATATTTTTAATATGCGAGTTGCAAATTTTATCTCGAGACATAACACAACTTTCTCATAATATCTATGCTAAACTTTTATGCTCCATCTCAAATTATATACAGCAGGTAGAGGTTGTTTTTAAATTTAGGGCGAGTTCATTTGCTCCCATATTTTTAACTGTAGAAAAAATAGTAAAAGTAATTCAGTTTTAGATAACGAGTATTTTGGTTAAACAATGTGTGACGGCTGGCTTTCGATTTGAATGGAAAAGACATTAGCTTTAATTTTTTGTAGAACACCCGATTTTTTATCTAATTCGATTGTATAACTTTTCCTCTTTTTAAAACTATCGACATAAAGAGAGGTATTTACCTTTGAAATGGCGTATGAAGCCAATGTTAATAACTAACAGTATCTGTTGTTCAATAGCAATAGCCTTAAAATACAGGGTGTTTTACTTCAAAAATAATAAGACAATGGTTAATCCGCTTAAACCAGAACTCAGCTATGTTGTTCTGTATATACAAAATACTAGCCGTATGAAACAAGGTATATATGTATATATATATATATATATACAGTGCGGTCGTAAAATGTCATCCCCCCCCCTACTAACTTTTGAACGAGTTGATATTTTTAGAAAATTTTGTGTGCTTTAGTGGGAGGCTACATACTACTTACTAGCCCATATTTAAATTGTATAAATATTATTTTAAATGGCAATGGAGATCGAATGACACCCCATCTGAATGATATTTTAATTCTGCGTCTGACCTTTGAGTTTTATAAAAAAATATTCGCCCAGAAAAAATGACAGATGATTGAAAATAACAAGTTTGTTGAAAAAAGAAGGCATCCGGAAAATTTTGCGGTTTGCGGTAGGGATATGTTGTTGGGCTCATCGAGGACAACAACTTTTCCTTATGGCACTTTCCCGTAGCTCGTACCCTTCGGCCGCCAGGGGTCTCCAAAGTCGAAACATGAATCGACATCCAGCACGTGTCCACGTCATCGCAGCGGGTCGGTCACGAGCTCAATCTGTTCGCATAAGTACGGCGCATCGACGACCGGTTCTAGCATCGCCGAAGGGGGCGCGTAGGACGCCGGCTAAGTTTCTATGTCGATTTTTAAGTTGGTTTTTTCACGTTTTGGCGTCCCCCACTCCCCTATCGAGGATGTTAGAACCGTCTTCGCCGGTAGTCGATGCGCCGTACTTATGCCAACCGCAAATCGCAAAATTTTCTTTTTTCCATAAACTTGATATTTTCAGTCATCTGTCATTTTTTCTTGATGAATATTATTTTATGAAACTCAAGGATCAGACCCAGAATTAAAATATCTTTCAAGTGAGTTGTCACTCGACCCCCATTGCCAATAAAAAATTGCCTAGCAGCCATTTTGAAAGTTATAAAATTGAAATATGAGTTAAAAAATAGTATTTAAAGCACGCAAACTTTTGTGAATAAATACCAAGTCGTTCAACAGTTAGTGGGGGGGGGGAGAAATTCTACGACCGCACTGTATATATATATATATATATATATATCACTTTTACTTAAATATATATTTTTTGTCGAGGTAAGCGAGATATTTGCAATTAAAGATTCATTCCCAATGATTACGCACTTCATTTCAAGAGCAAATAAATATCCCGTTTACTATTAAATTCAGATCGACAGTTGTGTTACAGGTTTTTAAAGATACAAAGTCATGCTATCGAATTAATCTAAATAATAAAAACATTAAGATAACGCCTCTTGCTGGCGTTTACACTTGACAATTTGTTGCATTTAGCGCTAATATTCTCATTTTCTTGAGACCAAGGCTATAGATGGAAACATATACTTCTGGTATGCCTTGCCTATCTACTGACCCGAAGGAGTTCTGGAACCTCTCAATATTGACTATATTACAAATAAAAAAAATTAGATGTGTTTTCAGTAAATTTGTGCTGCTAAAACAATGAAATACTAAAATAATTGAAAATTATTTTTATCAGTAGATAGATACCTAATAAATCTATCATAATCAGTATGCACAATATTTTTATCGTTCGAATTGATCATAAAATTTCTCAATACTGATTATGATAGATTTATAATATATCTACCTACTGACGAACATAATCTTTAATTGTTTTAATATTTTGTTAATTTATTGTTACGGGCCAAACGAGCTCTTTCGTCGACCCGCAACAGGAAAGGTGGAAAAGGCCTTCGGCGTAGCTCAGAGCAATAGGGGTGGTTCACGAGAAACTCTTACGAGAGCGAAAATCGTACCTAGTTGTGTACAGAGCAAGTCAAAATTAACGGGCGCCACCTTCCAAATCACAGCAGGTTACCAGTTCTCGTGGAAGGCCGAGAAGCCAGCAGGTTACGGGAATCACACTCACCTTTATTGTGCCTCCTCCATATGTAAACCTTGCAAAGTTCATGTACACAAAGATAAAAATACACAGAAAATAAAAGATGTGGTAAATTTCAAGACAAATATAATTCAACTTCTTTTAGATTGCTGACATGATACAAAAATTATAACGATTACATGGAAAATGGTAATATTTATGGTTAAATAATACAAGATTTTATTGGAACGGTCGAACTCAAAAAGGTTCGCCGTCGGTGACTTGCGATATTTAATTTCTTAGAACAAATCTACGCAGCCAGTGGCGCCGGAGTTTACAATTTAATACAATTTATGCATACTCTTTACAATTAACAAAAAGCAAAGAAAATGACACTTGGCGACTGAAGGTCGTTTTTTGTCGCATCCAAAAAAGGGTTCAACACTTGAAACTTTAAAATGAAACTCGGAAAAAGTTTTTCACAACACCAGAAACAATTTCTTTTACCCTAGTTTTCGTTGAAGGGAGTAAAGAGAGAGAGAGAAGCAGGCACAATTTTGGGGTGTTCTTAAGATCTTCGGGAAGCGGGAAAAATTCGCTGGCACGCCCCTGATGGCTGGATCGAATGGAGTCAACGTTAAGGGCCAAAACTTCAATGCGTTTATCGCAACAGCGGCACAACCAGAGGGACAGGAAATGGGCTCGATATTAATCCCCCAATGGCGATCGGCAAATTCGTAATAAGTTGCCTTCCAAGGGTTAAAATCCAGCGTGTTTCTTTAATCCGACACTTGTCGAAGGTTCTGTTCACCCCACGGTAACACCCATCGAAAACCCAAGCCGCCTCTGCAGTACTAGATTACGGCGCTTATCGCAAGCAATCGGGCCGAAGCAGATGTTGAATTCGACTCAAGAAAAAAACGAACGAAAGTATCCAGCAGCTGAAATATTTCATCATATTGCAAAATATGGTGCAATAGTTCCACAACATTTTAACACGTGCGACTTCCGGCCATCCTGTCAACACAGAATCCCAAGAATTGTTTTCGATCGGCAAATGCAGCCTACAAAGGGAACTTTCAAAGGCTTTGCGAAAGTGGCCTCCCATAATTCAATCTTAAAAAAATATATAATAGCGATAGACTTAAGAACTGCAATTAAAATAAATCTAATTCAGATGAAGTGGCAAAATCAAACGAACATAGCATTATCATTTATTTACTGCAAACGCGTATATTTTTTATTTATAATATAATCAATATTGAAAGATTTCAAAATTCCTTCGGGTCTGTAGATAGGCAGAAGGTATACTAGATTTATATAAAACATTGAGCAGGTCGCCATCTATAGCCTTGGTCTGAAAAAAATGGAAATGAGTTAGCGGTAAATGTAAGAAATAGCCGAGTGTAAACGCCCGCTTTAAACTTGAAGTCAGCCATCGTGCCCAAACACCAAATAGCTTTTAATAAAGCAGATTTTTTCCTAGCTGATGATAACTAAAAAATCGACTCCCCATAAATTTAAAAACAACCTGTATATTATTCTGCTCATACACAATAAAGTATTTTGCTTTGGGAATAAATAATAAAAATTACGGAGATCATTTTCTGTCAATAGAACAATTATTGCAGTACACTTTATACATAATTAAACAACACTAGTAATGGCAATAATAGGGCCTATACTCTCAGCGAAAGTATTTTGAGAGGATATAATCTCAAAAAATATATAATTTCCTCTGCTTTTTTTTACCAACAGTTTTAGACACGGTGAAGCCCCGAATATATTAATATTATAAACAGATTTTTAAATGCTTGAGACGTTTGTTTTGTAAACAACATTGACAGTAATAATATGGCTAGATATTTGGTTGTCCTGATGTCATGGGATGGGAAAGTAAATATTATAAATAAATACTCTGACACAGCTAAAGTAAAAATGACCAATTTATATTAATCCTTATCCAAGGAAGATTTTCGTGTAAACCTCTCAAATATTTAGACACAATCGTAAATTATCTAATACTGAAGAAACCAACACAAAATTAAGCGAGAAAGCATAACAAACCTAAGGTAAAAGTCAACGTTAAACCCAAAATATGACTTACGGACAGCAGTTTTCTAAATAATAACCCCATTATGCGGATTTAACACAAATTATTAACATAAAACCTGCAAGTAGTAAAACAGTTTCATGGTTTTGCTGCAGTAAAGCAAGAATAATTTCGCCGTGTACTATGCGGTGTGTTCCCAATTTTAATCTACTAGGTTCTGCGAAACAGTTAGCGTATGACTTCAAGGAAATATAAAGAAATAATATGTGTTCTTGTGGAATACAATCATACTTTTGTTATTAGACCAATACGTAGATTACCTGATATGTGTGAACGAAAACGTTTAAGTGACTATTGTTTCAAATAACTTTAAATAATAATAAATGCAACGTAAATAGACAATAATATCCTATCAAGAAATCCAAAAAAAGCTGTCCCCCAGCGGGCGGTGGAATGAAAAGTCACGTCTTTTCTAGACTAAAGGAATGTTTATAATGTCAATTTCAGGTTAGGTTATGTTAGCTGGAATTAAATAATAATTAAAGGTCATTTTTAGGAGCAGAAATCTTTTATTGACGAACAGTAAAAGAAATGAATAAACCTGAACTAATGTAATGATCACAACAAATGTTGAAAATGTCTGCCTTCTTCTTCCAAACATTTCTGAACTCGTCTTCTCATACCTTCAAAAACGTTTTGTAATAGTTGAGGTGAGTTGTTAATTTCTTGACAGTTTTCTTCAATTCTAAGTTTCAGTTTGTTTAAATCATTAACTGGAGTTTTAAAAATGGTGTTTTTCAAATAGGGCCATAGAAAAAAGTCCAAAACAGTAATACCACAAGGTAGGGGGCCAGGGTGTTGCAGTATTTCTACTAATGATTCGGTCATCAAAATATTCGCGTAAAAAATTAATTGTATCTGCAGCTGCATGAGCTGTTACGCCATCCTGTTGCAGAAAACCATCTCGTAGCTCATCATCGTGAAGTTCATTTAAGAAAGGTTGCCATAATTCGTTCCTGTAGCTTGCTGCAGTTAGCGTGCCTTCGCAAAATATTGGCCCCAACTAACCTACGACTACTCATTCCAACCCAGACTCCTATTTTCTGTGGATGAAGGGGAGCTTTAATTGTAACGTGTGGATTCTCGCTACTGCAAATCCGCATATTCTGTGAATTAACATACCTACCCATTAAGGTAAAACCAGGTTTCGTCGGTAAAAAAGGTTAAATTTTACTGCTCATCATTGAGATTATCCAAAAACCAACGACAAAACTGAACTCTTTTTGGATAATCCTGTTCTAAAAGCTCCTGAACGAAAATAAATCGGTAAGGATGCAGATGCAAAGCTTGTCTCAATATTCTGTGGCATATACCGTAACTTAAATCATCAACTTGCTGGCATAAATGTCTAATTGGTGTTTTTGGAGCCTCGTCAGTTCGTTGTCTTACAGTGTCAATTAAAGCAGGCACTATCTTCTTTGGCCTACCAGACCCTTCTTTCCTTCCAACACTTCCAGTTTCTCGAAAATTGCCGACTAAAGGCTTAACCAAAGCATAAAATTTTCGGTATGTAATAATTTCATTGGGATACCTCTCTCGGAATTCCACAAAACAAGGAGGAATCGAATAGATCCATTCTCCATCAACTTGAAAGCCGTTCCGAAAGTAAGATTCAATAATGAATGCTCTTTGAAATGTATTAAAAATCATTTAACAATTTGTCAGATCGTATCAAAAAAAAGATAACTAATTTATCTGACATCATAAACATTCCTTTAGTCTAGTAAAGACGTGACTTTTCATTCCACAGCCCGCTGAGAATCAGCTTTTTTGGATCTTTTGATATAATAAAATAAACTGCTGCACTGCACTGCTTTCACCATTTTACTAGTTAACTTCGTATAACGACTTGTTACTCCTCATATTACTTTTCAAGATGTCGCCATTTTACTGTCTTACATACTACAACAAACAGTTCAACAAAAAATATATTTCTTCTATGTATAAACCAATAATCTGTAAATTACCTACATTGGAGGCGCTTCTGTGAGCATTCTCTGCACGTATGCCATGCAGCAGGCTAACCTAACCTGTCGAACAGAGAATGGAAGTGTCGCTACATAGTTTACAATATTGTCAAATATGTTCGTATGCAAACCGGGACCGACGGCTTTACGTACTCTCCGCGAATAGTTTGCCACTGCGATACCGTTTGACCTCTAGACAGAAAACATAGTTTAAAAAAATTGAATAAACAAGGTTAAGCTTCATTTACGAAACACAGCCATGTGGGCAAACTGATATACATAGACAATTAGTAAATATTAGGAGATATGTATTTGAAACAATCTTAACGAGAAATTGGAAGATAAATTAAGGCAGAGCAAGAGAGAATGGGACAAACACATCCATGCTCAAAGATGTTTGAAAAAACATCAAGTCCCACATAAACAGCCAGACAAACATGTACATAAATAGGTAAACCAAGTGAAACAACAAAGCTGTGACACATAGAGAAACAAAATGACAAAGCAGGCAAGATTGTTTGGCAGAAAGAGAACAAAAATATTAATCTACAGGAAATAAAAAATTAGACAAAAATGAACAAAATTGCAAATAATTTTAATAGACATGAAGATTAAAAAAGTAGAATAATAATAAATAATAAAGATATTGTGAAAGGAGTATAATAATATCTAAGAATCTCAAGAGGAAGTAACATAAAATGTATTAAGAGACATAAGGAAATATTCCAGATTAAGGATTACTGTATTTCTGGAAAAATGAGAAAACGCGGCAGGGAAAGAAAATCAGACAAGCAAATAAACAACTAAACATGAAGAGATTCGATTTAAGCAAGTAATGACAAAACAAACTTGAGTCTAAGTGGAAGAGGAAATAAATGAAAGTAGGTATACCTATACATAATTAGTAACAAACCTACAAATTAATAAAGAAAAACTTAAACCTTACCTTTTTCTCCATCCAACATCTTGTCTGAGGTGGTAGCTATGATAACTTCATTCTTATTATGATTTTCGGATTGCTCTTCCTGGTATCATCGCCATGGGGCTGATTATTAACTACACCAACTCGTATTTCTAATCTTAAAGCTTGGATACACGGCACCAGTAACTCGTACGAGTTACTAAGACCGAGTACTAAAAGCAATCCGCAAGAACAAAGGATGATTTCACAGGAAGACCTCATTAAAGTCATTAAAGACAACTAAAATAAATAAAATATATTATGTTGTGCAGTTTTAAGACATCATAAATCTGTCTCGTGACAATATGTAACACCCCAGTTAAAAAAATTAAACAAACTACGAGTTATTTGAAAATAAATGGCCAAATAAGCTTCCTAATTCTATTATATTGTTACAAGATTCACTAAACAATAACTGCAACCTTTATAACACATAATGGTGCCACAATTTTCATCAATTTTCAACTATATTTCAAAGTAAGAAATAAAACATATTTCAATTTTCCTTTTATTTATAAGCTTTACGAAATATGTTTTACATCTGTTTTACAGAAAAACCAATAGGTCGAGACAATATATTATTGATTTGACCCAATGCCATTAGTTTAATGTATACCATATAATAAAGATCTTAGTAAAAGCTTCCATATATTTATTATGAAAATACATTAAGCTACGTACGTATTTAACCTCTTGGTGAAAACGTTTAAAATGCCGTTCGAACTTTTCAGGGCATCGAAATAGGAAATCCATTAAAACACAATGTTTTTGTTATTCTTTCTGAGTTTTCACTGCACTGATTCCATATTTTACTGCATTGTGTTCATGAGGCCTGAACTTATTTCTTCTCGGACATTTTGCTATGTTTTCTTGTTTCTTTGGCTGACAGGTGTTGCAGTCTCGGAACTTTCTCAGAGCTAATAAATTATTGGGGAGCTTTAAATTAGACGTGGCTACTGTCTGGTCTCAACCAGGTACGAAATACAGCATTTTTTCGAGCATATCAGCTGTACAGAATGTTTGGTCGTTTGTTTAGATTAGACGTGTGTTTCAGTGTTGTTCAATGCAGCTAAATTAGTATATTGTATAAATTAACACGAGTATTTTGTAGTTACCCAATACTTTATGCAGAATTTAAACAATAAACCATTAAATTCTTGCTTTGTGTAAATTTCGTTTCTATCAAAATGAAAACAGAGAATTTCCTTAGCAATTTTTCTGAACTCGTTTATGCGTGGAAAACAGTATGAAATATAAGGCACCGGAAACCGCGCTTGAATTTATGCCGGAATTATGAAAATGTGCTGTGATAATTCACTTTCACGACGCAAATGAATATGTGAATAAATGTGCTATTTTGGGGTAGAGTATATCGTCATTTGAGCCTAAATGAAAGGTCTTACCGCTAAGCACTTGCAATAACTACTGTATGTGCCCTATTCTATAACAAATCCTTATACGACACTTCATTCTCGGTTTGAGCTAATATAGAACTAGTTAATTAGGTATATTTTGCACATAACGCAGCAGTTGCTCTTTTAAAGGATTTTCTGTGAAGTCACACAGAAATTCCCCCAAACATATTCATTCACTTTACATTAAATTCCTGTTTGCGGATTTTAGAATATTATCCATAAATTTGAATAAATACAACGATTTTTTCAAATATTCATACACCACGTATGCTACAACGGCTACGGCAAAATGGTAATGTCAGTATTACACAAGAATCAATTAACGCACTACTTCAATCTGAAATCTGGTAATCACAGTTCGAACCCTTTCAAATATATTTGTGGAGCAGATTAGTAAACGATGGTTGATGAAAAATATATACCAGCACGGGCAAAAGTATGTGTACAACCTTGATATGGTAAAAAAGTCACGTAGCTCTACAAAGAAAAGGTTGATTTTAAAGAAATACATGAGTTTATTACGATAACACATAATAGAGGTGCTTCCCTTGTCCATACATTGTAGTCACTTTGTAACATTGCTGGATGCTCCAATACCATCTTCTCCGTTTACACACAGTATTATAAATGACCCTTCTAATATGCAGGAAACACCTGGAAAATTGTCTTCTAAACTTTATTATCAGAATTAAATTTACTTATCAATTAAACATGAAAATATTGTCACGCATATGGCTGTAACTGATAAGGACCCCTTTGTCCTTATCGCCGGGATCACCAGAGAAACCCTTATATAAAATGATTGAATTTATTCATCTGTACGTTGTACAAGAATATAACAACTTATCCTAAAACATTATTTTAAACTACTTACAATAATAAAGTCAGGTGCAACGCCCTTGCTAGGTTGGTTACTGGGAATACTCTCATCTATCAATCACCCACTAACAACTGCCAACTATTCACTATTTACTATGCTCTATTTTACCATTGGCTAATTCAATCGTAAGTGTCCTTTTATAAATTCCCTTTGCACCCATAAGCAATGACCTGGTTATTAGTCAATTTCCCTTATCAAGCGTATTACTTATTTCACTTTCTATGAAGCTTTCACAGGCCTTAGAGGCCCATCGCTTTTGGTGTGGGGCAAGGCTAAGATAGTTTGTGCAATGCACAACAGGGCCCGACTCTGCGGGTTACCGTGTTGGTGCGTAACCATGCTTAACCTGCTATTGTGTGTGAATGTTTTTTGATTATGGTCTTGTTACTCCTCTAATGCGACCGTAATTCGAGGAGTGCCATTAATAATAATTAATAAATAATTAGAAAAATTTCCGAACCTGGAAAGAGTCGAACCGAGAAGCGTTTGGACTATTACATCCAGAGCTTGGCTCTCTACCACTGAGCCATCCCCGCCCTTACTTATTTCACATTACCTATTTTAATATTCTAATGTACTTTGAATTTGCTGAGTAAAATGACATCACTACTTGCAACATAAATGTGTATGCAACTAATTCAAGTCACATTACAACAGCTATGAAGCAATAATAATTTTATTTAGAATTTTGGATATTGGGTTCGTAACAATATTGCTTTTCAGTGACTGTCTAATTTTTCTAATTGTTTATCCGGTTTGGAAATTTAATTGCCGAACAGCTCAATCAAAAGAAACACAATTCAAGTAACACGAAAAACTGATGATATGTTTTCAGAAAAATCTCCAATTATTTTAGTGCACTTATTGCAACGTTCTAAAAGCTTTTGAAAACAGTAAGCAGGGGCGTCCGAAAAAACTGCTTTCAATTCTGCACTTACAATTGTCTTAATATCTTCCTTGTCCTGAAATTGTTTCCTTTTAAGGAAAAACCAAAGGTTTGCTGGTGCCAAGTCAGGTAAATACGGTGGATGATTGATAACAAAGCCGTGTTTGATAAGAAATAACTTCACATTTAGTGCAGAAAGGACAGGTGCATTGTCATACAATAAGGACCAACTATCCTTTTCGTAAAATTGCAGTCGCACTCTAGAAATGCCCTGCAATAGTGTCTTAAGTACTTCAACGTAGAATGCAGTATTTACTCTTTACCTTTAAGGTACGACATTGTTAATTGATAAAACCCTGTTTACCGAGAAAGGAAACCAGCATGGTTTTGATTCTGGATTTTTGCGAACGACACATTTTTCTGCCGTTATGATGCTTTTTCGTTAGTGACAATGCAGTTGAATCTTCTCTGTTTTTGCTCATCCGTAACGACGAATTTTGCACATACCTTCCTCTTTCCCGAATCTTCAGGTAAAATTTGTCAAATCGTCTCCTTATTAACAACAACATCTGCCGTCATTGGGAAGAATATTCAACAATCTTTTGCAACAATTTTCCCACGTCCGTCTTTGAAACGTTTAAGCCATTCAAACACAATATGACTTAAGGTATTATCAGCGTAAACAGTTTTCAATATTTCATAAATTTTCGTTGAAGTTTTCCCTAATTTCTAGCAAAATTAGTTACACCATGATGATTGACAGAGCAGCTGTTTGATCGCTTGACCACCTTTTATGATAAAACAGAGAACTATTATATGCTGCTTAGCTTTGGTTTGAATTGATATGACTCCGGTACTGGAGTATCAATTCGGGGATTAAAGCCCGTCCCAAAATTCGTATATTTATTAATTCAATCACGTGCTCCAGTGAGCAGTTCTAAAACTTTTCTTAATGAATGATGGAATGATGTGATAACAAACAGAATTGTCTAAAAGTGATAAATTTTACATTAAATGATAACCACCCAAGCGCACGACTTGCATTTGATGGGAATTGCTAGATAATATAATAACTGATTTGCACTTTATTAACCCAAAAGTGTATTTAGAATGCATTAACGTACCAACAGCAGAAAGAATCAATGATGGCGATAGTTATTTTCATAAATTTCCTTCTCCTTATTTCTAACAATTCATCTTGTACCTGTTTATTTTCTGCTTCTTTTTTTATAATAAAAATGGTGAGGCTTTGGACCACATGAAGGAGTTTGGCATGTAAGGAGGAAAGTCAGAGCTCCCGCATCGTTGCTTTCACACCAGGTTGTCCGTGCCAAATACATAACACGTTGTGATAGGTGGGCGCCACGCATTGAACAACCTCATTATTATCGCTTGTTCGTTCGAACGCAGGTACCCAATTATTTAAAGCGACTGAGTAGGCCGCCCGCCAGACTTCGATTCGGGGATTTCAACTTCTGACCTTCCGTACCAGAGCCAACTGCTCTAACCTCTGGACCACACTGGCGCCTTCTGTTTCCTTAGCTTGGTATTAAAACACTATCGAGGTAGTTAATAAAAATATTATGGTATATCAGTACGGTCTCAGAGAGACACCATTGTAAAAACCAATATCTTTGATGTATGAGTGCGCACTCTCATATTTATTTTGATTTAATGGAAAAGCAAGTAATGTATGGGCCAAACCTTAAATTCCGCCATCTTGCGTTGGTAGCAAAGGTTTCAGTCATTGGTAGGAAAGTAAATTTGTTTACCTTGGCTTTTTTCTCTACATTTCTTATTACTAATACATCTGCAAACGATCCGTTTCTGCTTCCTATGTAAATTTGATTGACTGGCTTTTGGAATTTACTTAACATCCACAATCATCAGTGTTACTTTTAGTTACATGGAAAACAGCAAAAAATATCAAAGACATACCTGATTCATGCCCTGGGGGTAAACTAAGAGTAACTATTGGCAATTCCACTATCTTACAACATTTCGACTCTAAAGAATACACCGGTTTTCCAGAAAATTATTTTTACCAGAAACCCCGTTTTCTTAACATTCTACTCACTATGAGAGCAACCTTTTAAGTTTTTACAAAAACTAGGAAAGAAAAAAAATTTTTTGGAACAAACTCTTTTATTGCTTTTCAAAATATTCGCCTTTAAGATTTACATACTTTTGCATGCGTTCAAACCAATTCTCGAAACATTTTTTCCACTCCGAAGTTGGTATTTCAAAAACATTGTTTTTGAAGGCTTCAACAGCTTCTTGAGATGAGAAAAATCGCTGTCCATGCATTTTTGGTTTGACATTCGGGAACGCAAAGAAGTCGTTAGGCCAATACGGGAAATGAAACATTAATTCGATGTTTTTCTTCTTCAAATAATCAATTGTTAGACGTGCTATGTGAGAGCTGCCATTGCCATGATGAAAAATGATGCGACGTTTTCAGTTGTTCTTCCTGATTTTGTCGATGACTCCTGGCAAACAAACTGTTGCATACCATTCAGCGTTAACTGTTCTTCGATCCTCTAAAGGAATCTTTGCGACATGTTCAGTACAACCGAAGAAACAAGCGATCATTTTCTTGAATATGCTTCGTGAACGAACAACTTTTGTGTGATTCGGTTCATCTTGGATCACCCAAACAATGGATTGTTGCTTAGTTTCCGGTTCATACGAATATATCCAAGTTTTATCACCTGTTACGATGTTGTATACTGATTTTGCAGTTCCTTGGTCCAATTTTTTGAGCATTTCCTTACACCATATAACACGAGCCTTTCTTTAAACTTCGATCAAATTATACGGAATCCATCAGGAACAAATCTTTTCGACTTTTCCACAGCTAAATGTTCATTCAAAATCGGAAGCACTGCAGTCTTCGATATGCCTAAGGATGCCTCTATATCACTGTAAGTCACTGCCGATCTTCTTCAATCATGTTGCGCACGGCATCGATGTTTTTTGGAATAACAACCGATTTTGGTCGATCTTCACGAAATTCATCACTGACGGACGCATGACGACGACGTAATTCTGCAAACCAATTGTAAGCAGTGTTTTCTGATGGTGCTTCATTATCAAAAGTTGAACGAAGCGATTCTATGCATTGTTGTTGAGTTAGGCCTTTACTAAAATCGTAAAAAATCATCCAACGAAAACTTTCATGTGAAATTTCCATTTTTTCACAAAATTGCTTTTGTTTAAACGCCCACTGTAAACAAACTACTCGTTTAATTTCTAAGCTGCCGCTCTTTTCACAATACCAAATGTCAAATTTTACGAAAATAATAATGACACATCTCAATAGCGCCATCTAGTGGTCGTTTGTAAAAACTTAAAGGGCCGCCCTCGTATAAATCGAATGTGTGCTTGCTAGCGCTCAAGTCAATCAGTTGCTTTTTCTTCTCTTCTTTCGATAATACACAATACCACCGATATATTTCTACTTCCATGTCAATATTTTTTCTTTTTCACACCCACGCCAAATACCGTTTCTTTTATAATGTTGATTTAACATCGTTTTATTTCTCATACAAAAGTTTGATACGTATTTCCAAAGCTGACTTCTTGTTATATCACATTTCATAAGGCAATAATTTAGTATTACAAAACCATAATGTATTTATTTATAAAATATTTCCCAAATACGTGAATAATTATTATATACAAAACCGTACCGAGTGATAAAACCCCACGTTTTCATTTTGTGCACACGCAGCTAACCTTGAGGGGTTCACCAACATTTAATATGGAAAAAAATGTAAATTGATTAATTTTCATGCCACTTGTAAAGAGTCGTGTTCGGTATCACCATAATGCTTGTTACGTGTGGCTTTTTATGATCCTTGGTCACGTTTTCATAAAGTAGAACTTTATTGAATGTATTTTATTAGGAATAATATCCAGCAAACACAAATGGTTCCATTAAAGCAACAGTACAAAATTAAGATCAGTGCCCTAATAAAGAAGTTTTACTGCCAGCATTTTAAACATGCAAACTTTCTTCTAATATATTTCCATTTCTATATTTGACGTATACTACTACTGTTCATATTTGTTTATTTAGAAACCTTAACCAACTATGCTTTTCACTTTCACTTTTGTCTTAGTTCGTTCGTTATCAGCATTTTCGTCCCCCTGCTAGCTACAGGCCTCCTCTTTGCCACGTGGTTCTCCTCAGCCTAAGGTGGAAACATGGAGGCCTCAAAGTTTAACGTTGAACTCTAGCAACAGGAAGTTACGAGGAGATTTTTGGTACACTCCATAATTGCCAACCGGATTGAGGAATTATGTGTGGTGGGTTGCAGCACTTGATTTTATACGCTGCCGACATAATGTTAAGAGATCGAACTCAAGCCATAATCAATGTTTTTCCCAGAAACCGAATGCAGTGCCAACTGAACTGTCACCTAACATTTTCTTAGATATTCAATTAAAAAATTTTTTCAAGTTGTGACATCCATATAAGTCAGATTTTATAATTCACGTGTCGAACTATCCCCTAAAACTAAGTTCAGAAAAGTATTCAGTTAAGCAAAATTTCTAAAACTAATCTTAATTCAAATGTCTACCGTCTTCATAACCAAATTTGAATAAATAAATCAATCTAATATCTTATTTGGATGCATTTTCAGCTTAACATATTGATTGAATAGATCCAAGTTGTTCGGCCATGAAATTGGTTCTCCCTGATTCTTTGTTATCTCGAATTCTGTTATCATTGGCAGGAAATGTGGTTTTAGGAATACAAGAGGAGTTTCTTATATTCGTGAAATGGATAGAAAGGCTTGAAATTATAATCATTTTGTTTGTTACTCCATTGTTATTCGTCATATTTCATCTTGGTGTTGGTAGCAGCTCTTGAACAGTAACCAAAAGAACAAGTTAATGAGTATGATGAGCAAAACTGTCCAATACGAGTTTTAGTATTGATTTAGTGCAAATTGCCATATCTGGTATGGTTTCTTGCGGCTTTGAAAAAGTAAATCATGCACCGTACAGTTCTGGCCTGGCACCAGATTAAAAAAAAGATTTGCATGAAAAACATTTCTCAGATGAAATGCCTTTGCAAGCTGCAGGATGATCATTTTGTCGACAAATCAAAACAGTTTTTTATGGTCTTTCTGAATATTCGCTGTCATTATACAGGCTGCCAATTTGAAAACGTACAATGTATTATATCTGTGGAAGTAAAATAGGTATTGAACTTTTTTAGAAAACGTTTCTGCAATATGGAGGGGGAATCATCATGACTCGTAAGGTAACAATTCCCCAGTCTACAGCTTAGGCTGTAGCTACCCCACCAAACAATTTTCAAATGATAGCAGCAATTTTGAGATACGCCATGGAAAACCTCTTACAAAATGCTATTCAATAGTAACATTTTTCCCGACTCGGGATTGATAAAATGATTTCCATTATTCTCTAGAGGCAGTAGTAAAATCTACCCTCAAAGTTTCACCGAACATTTTAGCTCAGAACTCCTGAACTATTCCTTGTCGCAGCTGTGCGATGGAGTTTTCTTGGGGCGGTGTTATTTTTCTGAAACATGTCGTTAAAAAAATGTTTAATACTTGAGCAGCATTTTGTAAAACCTTTTCAGTGACGTGTTACAAAGTGGGTGCTACTATTTGAAATTTGTTTGTTGTGTAGTTAAACACTTTAAAAAAATCTGTAATTTTCCTCTGTATGCAGTTGTTCATAAGTTTTTTGTCCATGTCAGCGTCGATTATTCTTCATCTTCATCTTTAGTAGTTTCGTAAAAGTAGGTTAGTTGCCTCAAATAGTGTCGTGTCTGGACAAATATCGATGAAACTGGAGGTTCGCTCGATTCAGCTTCATCTTCTTCCTCTTCGTCTTTCGTGTCATCCACGTCTTGTAAGGTAACCTCTGCTACTATGTCTTGGTCGGTCCATTGAGCAGTCGTGAATGGAAACTCTTCATGGCTGAGGAAGTCATTCAAGTCAGAATCCTGTTGGCAGTCCATACGAAGCCAGCCACCGTGCGATTGGCAGATTGTCCTCTTCCTCAAATTGGTCAGGAATCAGACAGGAATGGATAAACCTGTTTCGTATGGTTCTGACGCTGACATTCCTCCAAGCCTTCAACGTTTTACAGGCGTCTATAACAGAGGTTTTACTGAGATTAAAATTTTCCCCCCGCTTCTCGATGGCTTCCAGCACCAGCCGCTTCCTATATTGGCATTTAAAACGCCTGATGACGCCCTGATCCATTGGTTGGAGAACACTAGTGGTGTTTGGGGCCAGGAAGACTAATCTGATTGACCTGATGAACTGTAGGTGTGGGTGAGCTGTGCAAGTATCCAACAGAACAACAATTTATTCTTCCCTTTTTGACGAGTTCCTCGTCCCAACTTCTCAACTTCTTTTCGAAAATTTCCTTAACCGTCCAGGACCTTCTACCTACTCTTCACTGGTAGCTTCTTAACGTTTTTAAAACAGCGAGGGATTTGCCGATAATTAAGAGTTACCGTTTTCTCGGTGCCAGTGGCATTTGCACAGATGAAAACTGTCAGGCATTCTTTTGACATTTTACCGCCAACGCTCTTTTCATCGTTAAGTTTCAGTGTAGAATTTATTGCTGATGAAATCTTCTGTTGCATTCCTGTCGATATCTTTTGCTTCACCACAAACCTTCCAAAATTTATCTCTATCCAACCATGGGAACAATCATAATTTTCGATTCCCAGCATGCAAGCCAGTTGATCTGCCTTAATTTTTAAAATTAGACCACTGACGGGAATGTTGAGGCTTCTTTGCTGGATAAACCATTTGAGCGCTTGATCCAATCCTAGTGAGTTGGCTTTTTTAGCCTCTTGGTAGGTGGTTCGGGTTTTTTTCCGATTCAGCCTCGATTTTAACCTTCGAGCGTTCCTCCTCGCACTCATTTTGACAAAAAGAAATTCTCCTCGCTTTTCACTACACTTCGATGTTTACTGAAGACCAGTTAAACAACAACTGATTACAAGGGCCATTGACCATAGCGATCAGTTTTCAATTAAAGAGCAATTAAATTTTAATCCTCAAGTGTTGGAAATTCCAACTTTCACCCCTCAGTACCTGCCAAGCCCCTACCTGTCTTTCTGGGAAGAGATCTTAGTAGGTAAATATTGTTTCCAGCTTTAAATATGGAATTTCCCAATCCGAAAAATTACTTTATATCCGAACTTAAGTTACTTTCTGTAGAACATAAATTGGAATATCTGTGAATAACTTAACATTACTTAACTTAACTTATTAAAACGATTTTTGCATAAAGCCTTTCGAATCTGATGAAACTGAAAAGAAACCTTGAATTACTTGAGAAACTTGAACGGATTCTTTAAAAGTTATTTAAAGTTGTTTAATGTTTGATTGTGTGCTGTACAGCTTACTCTAAGGTAGGTAAGGGTGTGTTTGCTTCATATTTAAAAAAACTAACAGTGTTAAATCTAAATAAAGAATTGTATAGAACGGCAACTGGATGGATTCAATAAATGCACATTACACATACAGGGTTTTTCAACGAAAAGTAGCCACCCTCAGTATCTTTTAAAACAATTCTTTAGTTGAAAATCGCCAAGACATGTCAACAAATACAGCAAAGGGGTCATCATTTTACCTAAAATCCGAACGTCTGTCATCAACCCCTTACCCGTCACAGCCACCCCCTCTAAATTTTCAAATGGCACCATACCATGTGTGGCACATCGTTGGAAAGGTTATTTTATAAAGAATTCATTCTACTATTTATTTTTTTTTATTCGCCTGAAATTGAGACATAAAAAAATTAAAAACGATATTTTGTTTATTTTGGTAAAGCTGCTGAATAGAACAATTACCGTTAAAGTAATTGTTCAAAGTGACTTCCGTTAACTTCCATACAATAATACAGACGACTTTGAAAGAGAAAACGAACATTTGCAAGAACTTGCGGTGTCAATTCTCGACGTTCTTCTGTTATTCTCTACCTAAGATCTTCGATGTTGGCCGGCTGTGTTGCATATACTTTGGATTACAAATGCCCCGATAAGATATAATCAAACGGAGACAGGTTGGGTGATCTAGCGGGCTATTCGATGGGACCACGTCTTCCAATCCATCGTCCAGGAAACCGACTGTTCAAAAGTTCTCGAACGGGAACAACATAGTGAGGAGGTGCACCATCTTGCTGGAAAACTAGTTCATTTTCAACCAAATTTTTGTCATTTTCCAGTAGTTCTGTTATACGCGGGTGTCAAGAAGCTCAATAACTTGACGAAAACAACCAAAATCAAAGAAGAA
>JABXWE010022837.1:0-11824 GCA_014611495.1 Limonius californicus
CAGGAAATTAGAAAACAAAAAAGGAGAAGAAAAACAACGGTTAATATAGACAAGAAAGAATGGGAAAGATATATGAAAGAAGCCACAAAGAAGGAAGAAAACGAAGAGAGGAGTGGCGAAGAAGAAGAAGAAGGAGTAGAAATAGAAGAACCATAGAAGAAGAAATCAGCGAGGTAATAAAAAATTTGAGAAAAAGAAAAGCAGCAGGACCAGACAGTATATGCGGCGAAATGGAGAAGGAAGGAGGAGAGGAAGTCAAAAAAAGGATCTACGAATTAATGAAGCAAATATGAAGGAAAGAGGAAAAGCCCGAGGAGTGGAGGTCCGGAATTATAATACCAATACCAAAGAAAGGAGACTTGACGTTTTGCAAAAATTATAGAAGGATAACCCTACTGAATTTAGTGTATAAGATACTAACAACATTAATATTAAAAATGTTAAATAAGTTTACAGAGGAAAGAATAGGAGAGTACCAGAATGGATTCAGACAAGGGCGGTCAACATTAGATACAACCCATTCGCTGAAACAAATAGTAGAAAACTGCTATGAACAAGGCATAGAGGTGGAAATAGTATTTATAGACTACAGGCAGGCATTCGATACAGTTAAAAGAGGATTGATTAAAAGAGATGCGAGGAAAATGGGGATACCTAAAAAACTGATAAGATTAATAAACATGACTATGGAAAGATCGAAAGCAGAAGTACCTACTAACACATGAAGGATTAACAGAAAAAATAGAAATATATGACGGAGTAAGACAGGGAGATGGATTATCGGCAACACTGTTTAATATCGCAATAGAAGGAATAATGAATGAATGCGAAATTAAAGGAACAATAATAGAAAAATCGATACAAGTGGCAGCATATGCCGATGACATAGCACTGATAGCAAGGGATAGGAAAAGTTTGGAAGACGCAATGGAGATGCTAAGTAAAGAAGCAAAAGAAAGAGGTTTAGAAATAAACCAAGAGAAAACCAAGTACATGAAAATTACAAGAAAAACGGAACGAGTTAACAACAGAGTAATAACAATAGGAAACTATAATATAGAAGAAGTAGAAAGTTATAAATACTTAGGGACAATAATAAATAGAAAGAACAGTGGAAGGGAAGAGAAAGAACAGAAGATCCAGTCGGGCTTTAAAGCATACTACGGACACAAAATGATAATGAATAACAAAAAGATAAGTAAGAAGACGAAATTAAGAGTATACAGAACAGTGATAAGATCGGTGGCGACATATGCGGCAGAAAATATGTGCCTCACAGAAAGAGACGAAGAGAAGCTGAAGGTTTTTGAGAGGAAAATAATAAGAAAAATATTTGGAGGAAAGAAGATAAACGAAGAACAATATAGGAGACTAACGAATAGAGAGGTGGAAGAAATATTAGAAAACGAGAATATAGTCAGAGTAATAAAATCCAAAAGAATAAGGTGGTACGGGCATATAAATCGAATGAGTGAGGAGAAAGTAGGGAAAAAGATGACAAAGTGAAAGCCACAAACGAGACCAAGGGGGAGGCCAAAAGTACGCTGGGAAGAATAAGTAGTGGAAGACTTAAGGAGAATGAGAGTCACAGGATGGGGAAAGAAAATGAGAAACAGAAGAGAATGGAAGAAAATTGTGAGAAAAGCAGCAAGACACATCAACTTATAAGAGAAGGAAGGAAAAGAGAGAGAAAAGAGAGCAGAAGTGTAGTGAAGTAGTGTAGTGTAGTGTAGTGGAGTGACGCACCACCAACACTGAAAGTAGGAGCCAAAACGACAAACTAAACTAAATAACAGATTATGATGACGAATAAAATATTTTACAGCATAAATAACAATTAATTTTGATGATCAAACATCAGAAAACGTTGCCACAAAATTAGGATGAATTAGTTTCTTTAGCTCCAGGAAAACACAGCAGCAAATTTGGTTATAATTTTACATGACGAAATGAATAGGGTAGAAACCATAAAATTTAGAACCATAGAGTAACATATATCACATTAATCCCCTAGTTATGTAAAATTTAACACTGTAATTAATAATACATAGGGCGTTCCTTTGGGAACAAAACATAAGTTAGTTTGCCCAGGTTAGATCAAACGTCCTGTATATCTGAAAATAATATTTTGGATGAGGATGCACTAAATTGGTTACAACTTTTTTCATAGCATTTTCCAATAGTTTTAATAATAAATGAGATATAAAAAAACTTCACACCAAATAGACACTACGTATATGACTTTACTACTTACAATAACAAGTGAAAGATCAACAGAATTCATAACATACGATGGGGTAAGACAGGGTGGAATATTGAGTCCTCTCCTATTCATCACCTTGGTAGACGAAATATCAAAAGAAATAGAAGGAAAAATAAAGACAGATCGCCGTGGTACGAGTATCCGAATTTATGTTTGCTGATTACATTGCCATATTAGCAAACTCAGAAAACAGCTACAGAGAACAGTGGATTTTTGGATGCAAGCATTTGCTGGAAAAATATGGAAATAAATACAGAGAAAATAATAGTAATGAGGGTAGCAAGAAAACCAAGAAGGATACAAACTAACGTAAATGTGGAACTGAAACAAGTGGAATGCGTGGACTATGCCATAAATAAAAAAGAGATATCAAAGAAGGCAAAAATTAGAGTGTATAATGCAATATTTACACCAAGCCTAACATACAGCAGCGAGTCATGGGTACTTAATATAAGATTAAAACAAAGACTACAAGCCTGTGAAATGAAATTCCTGAGAAGAATTCAGGGAGTAACAAAGAGAGATCGAAAAAGAAACACAGAAATTAAGAAAAGTTTAAAATTCACACCACTAGAAAGGAAAAGCAAACCAACTACAATGGATCGGACACTTGTTCAGAATGAACAATGAGAAAAAACTAAAAAAAATATGGGAAGCGAAACCAGAAGGAAGAAAACCCAGAGTACGATCGCTCTCAACATGGAATAGAAGAATGACAGAAGTACTAAAGAAAGAAGATTAAACTGGCAAGAACCAGAGGATTTAGCAGGAGATAGGAAGAAATGGGAAAACTATTGCGCAGGAGAAAAAACAGGAACAGAATAAGTAATAGTTAAAGAGCACAGACTGCAAGTGATATAAAACAGAGCTGATAGTGAAACCTCAACACCATAATACGGTACAAGAGGATTGGAGAAGAAGAGATATAAAAGAACCTCACGCCAAATAGATCCTGTGTATATGACTCTACAACTACAACATGACTGTAAATTAATGTAAGATCAATTTTACATGAGATGATCATTAAAAAAAGACTGTACTAAAATGTAACAAACAATAAATCTCATATTCTCAGAAAAATATTCTTACCATTAAAGTCATATATGTATAACATGTGACCTCTGCTATAGCTTTCTCCTGCTACCACATACATGGAATCCCTCCACACAGCAGCTCCATGTGATGCTGACCCTGGAGGGACAAAATTTTGGGGTGTGACAGTTTCCCAGTACCCCCGAACTGCTGATTGTCCACAATCTTCTCCTTTCCAGGCTTTGTTACAAATGCAGCCTCTCTCAGGTTCACATCTCCCTCTACTTTCATTTCTCCAACAATTATTCGGACATTTCAACAAATGGCAAGCCACACCACCCCACTTCCCATCACAAGTACACACTCCGTCTATACATATACCGTTTCCTGAACAATCAACGCCGGAAACTCTCGACGGGCATGCATTAAGTCTGTATGTAATATTAAATCCTGACATATTATATGCATCGTCGCTGAAGAAGTGAAGCAGTGCAGAACCAGTGTGCGCAACTACTTCAGGAATTTTGCGAATGCTGTATTTATTTTTGTACATTAATCCACTGAATACTGCGAGAAGTGGAGAATCTACGCTGTCACCATCAAACACATATAAATGATCCCATCCGCATTCGGTTGCAAATTCTTCTATGTGTAAAGTTATAGACGAATTTGGCGCATCAATCAACCAGCTACATTTTACTCCAATTGAGTAGTTTCCTAGGCCGTCGTGTATAATTCCTGACTGGGCCCCCAGCCTGTATAAAACAAAGAGATATAATAGTACCTTTACCCGGATTTCCACAACTTATATCTAATATGGCATGAAAGAAAAATATATTTTGACACTTTTGGAATTATTCCAATTGCTTCAATACAATGTTTGTCTATTTGAAAATATGCGGCCCTAAGCATTTAAAAATGGCTGCAAAATGACAAAAAATTATTAATCCTCATACACTAATTTTCAAATTTTTGCGGCGTAAATATTCACTTGAATTTTTGCATTGTTGGTGAAAATGAACATCAAAAGTAATTTTTGTCTAATTGAAAACCTAACAACAAATAGCAACGCATTAAAAATATTAAAAAGTGATGTATAGGGCATTCCAGAGCACGTGACCCTACCCATTTAAAAATGGCTGCTGGAGGACATACACAGAGAAATTATTATACACTGATTTTAAAATTTCTAGAACGTAAGTATTAAATGTTTGCATTGTTACTGAAAATAAATATAAAAGTAAGGTATGGGGCATTCCAGAACTCGTGACCCAAAGCATTTAAAAATGGCTGCTAAAAGATATAAAAAATTATTAATCCTCATACATTAATTTTCAAATTTTTGCAGGGTAAATATTCACTTGAATTTTTGCATTGTTGGTGAAAATGAACATCAAAAGTAATGTTTGTCTAATTGAAAACCCAATAACAATTAGCAATGGATTAAAAATATTAAAAAGTGATGTACCTATAGGGCATTCCAGAGCACGTGACCCTAGCCATTTAAAAATGGCTGCTGAAGGACATACACAGTGAAATTATTATACATTGATTTTAAAATTACTACAACATAAGTATTGAATTTTTGCATTGTTAGTGAAAATGAATATAAAAGTATTGGGTCATTCAAGAACTCGTGTCCCTAGGCATTTAAAATAGCTGCTAAAAGATATAAAAAATTATTAATCCTAATACACTAATTTTCAAATTTTTGCAACGTAAATATTCACTTGAATTTTTGCATTGTTGGTGAAAATGAACATCAAAAGTAATGTTTGTCTAATTGAAAACCCAATAACAATTAGCAATGGATTAAAAATATTAAAAAGTGATGTACCTATAGGGCATTCCAGAGCACGTGACCCTAGCCATTTAAAAATGGCTGCTGAAGGACATACACAGTGAAATTATTATACATTGATTTTAAAATTACTACAACATAAGTATTGAATTTTTGCATTGTTAGTGAAAATGAATATAAAAGTATTGGGTCATTCAAGAACTCGTGTCCCTAGGCATTTAAAATAGCTGCTAAAAGATATAAAAAATTATTAATCCTAATACACTAATTTTCAAATTTTTGCAACGTAAATATTCACTTGAATTTTTGCATTGTTGGTGAAAATGAACATCAAAAGTAATGTTTGTCTAATTGAAAACCCAATAACAATTAGCAATGGATTAAAAATATTAAAAAGTGATGTACCTATAGGGCATTCCAGAGCACGTGACCCTAGCCATTTAAAAATGGCTGCTGAAGGACATACACAGTGAAATTATTATACATTGATTTTAAAATTACTACAACATAAGTATTGAATTTTTGCATTGTTAGTGAAAATGAATATAAAAGTATTGGGTCATTCAAGAACTCGTGTCCCTAGGCATTTAAAATAGCTGCTAAAAGATATAAAAAATTATTAATCCTAATACACTAATTTTCAAATTTTTGCAACGTAAATATTCACTTGAATTTTTGCATTGTTGGTGAAAATGAACATCAAAAGTAATGTTTGTCTAATTGAAAACCCAATAACAATTAGCAATGGATTAAAAATATTAAAAAGTGATGTACCTATAGGGCATTCCAGAGCACGTGACCCTAGCCATTTAAAAATGGCTGCTGGAGGACATACACAGTGAAATTATTATACATTGATTTTAAAATTACTACAACATAAGTATTGAATTTTTGCATTGTTAGTGAAAATGAATATAAAAGTATTGGGTCATTCAAGAACTCGTGTCCCTAGGCATTTAAAATAGCTGCTAATAGTCCAGTCATTGGGGATTTTTACCTGGAAATAAGTCCGGAAGTTTTGAAACTGTGTAGGTTTATAGGTTTGGGGATCTAGAACTAAAATTCACAAAATGCACAATCCGAGACATGCCGGCGCCGCCATCTTGTCAAGATGGCGCCCAAAAATAGTTTTTTCATTTATCTCCAAAACTGTACGTTTTTCGAAAAAATATGTTGACAGCAAAATTGAAGAGGAAGAAATTTCCTACAAGAAATGTTCTTAGCATATTTTTGCTAAAGTGAGCCGTTTAGGCTCAAGAACTGATTGAATGACAACATATTCTGTTAATTTCTATAAACTGCCCCTAACTATCTCCATATTTGCGTATAATTTTAAATGCCCTCGCCAAATTAAAAATTTTGCGTAAGTTTTTTAACGTGGTTTCCCCTGTAGGCCTAATCCACTTAGGTACTAAAATTATCTTTGGCAAAAGCCAGACGGACCTGGCTCGTTGATTTCCATATCTTCAACGGGGAAAATGATTACCTCAGCTTCAGAATCGATGTCAATTTCCTTCAACTCGTCGGATTCTCTTTCTGCAGTCGATAAAGAATCAAGCAGCGAATGGAGGTCTTCTTCATCGGATTCGTCCAGTGTCACTTGGCTGATATTTTCACAAGACTTTCCATTGCAGACACCGCAAATCATTGAACATCTCAATCCTGCTTTCCTGCATCCGCAGGCTCTACCCCAAACCGCCTTGCACTTACAAGATAAAAAAGCAAGTAGTGCTTTGGAAGCAGGATCTTTTAAAGTAGTTACTGGAGTGAGGCCAGTTTGTGTTTTCTTCCAACCCCATTCTTCAACTACTTTCGGACAGCCAAGCCATAGTTGAACCCTATTGTATGTTCTCAATGAATGCTGTCGTGCAGCTGCGCTTGTCGGTGGTAAGGATGCCAAATTAAATTTACTTTTTATTACCGACTTCACAAAACACTGGTATCGATATTTATCAAGATTGATATCATTTGTGACTTTGGATCCATAGAGTGCAAGGAGAAATTTCTCACCGGCAAAGGCAACTTGATCAGAGGTGGCATGTTTATTTTTAAAAACTTGAATGTGATCTTGTAACTCTTTATGGTTTTCTAATGTTGTTAAAAACTTCATCTTTCCTTGGTTAAATAAGGCCGACGTCGTATCACACCCACTTATTGCGTGAAGGAACAAGATGTTATCCTTCACTACTTCGGTTCCTTTGAAACTTTGCGACGAATAAATATTTTGGACCGTTTTTCCTCTCCCAGGCTTTAGGAGGTAAACATGATCATGAGTCTTGCACAGTGCTGTCAACAGAACAATGAGGTCGACATCCTCCCCAACAACAATGGCGTATTCATATGAAGATGACATCTTGATAGCTGTATTTATTATCAGTGTGTCTGCATCTTCTGTAGCCTGAATTACGGTGAACTGCGCTTCTTCAAATTTCCGTTTCAAGATGGTTCACTGCTCTCAGGGGCAGTACTTTGTCCTTGCGTCTCAGAACCACATCGCCGAAATTTTTTCCAATCATATTATTTATTCCTACTCTCCCAATTTGTTCCGCGTCAAAACAATTTATTGTTTGATTTCCAATAACGCCTGAAGAAATAGACATTATTTCGTCTAAGTCTGGGAAAGGCGGATGTTGCGTTAGCCAAGTCAACATCTTCTCCACATCATTATCGTTAGTCAGCAAGCTATAAATATAACGAGAAACCAATTGAATAGCCCGTTTTATTATAAAAGATAAAATTATACGCATATATGGAGATAGTTAGGGGCAGTTTATAGAAATTAACAGAATATATTGTCATTCAATCAGTTCTTGAGCCTAAACGGCTCACTTTAGCAAAAATATGCTAAGAACATTTCTTGTAGGAAATTTCTTCCTCTTCAATTTTCCTGTCAACATATTTTTTCGAAAAACGCACAGTTTTGGAGATAAATGAAAAAAACTATTTTTGGGCGCCATCTTGACAAGATGGCGGCTCCGGCGGCATGTCTCGGATTGTGCATTTTGTGAATTTTAGTTCTGGACATCCAAACCTACAAACCTGCAAAGTTTCAAAACTTCCGGACTTATTTCCAGGTAAGCCCTATTTTTGATCCCCAATGACTGGCGTATAAAAGATATAAAAAATTATTAATCCTAATACACTAATTTTCAAATTTTTGCGACGTAACTATTCACTTGAATTTTTGCATTGTAGGTGAAAATGAACATCAAAAGTAAACTAGAAGCGATTCCACAACTCATGACCCTCGTCATTTAAAATGGCTGCTGGATGACACACAAAGTGAAATTATTATACCACATAAAGTAGCTTTAAATTATTTAAATCTCAGTATTCCATTAACTTCTGAGATTAATAAAATTGAAATTTAATGCAAACCGATTTATGGCACCAATTATAACAAATTATATCATAAAAGGTTTATCAAAGTTGTACTACAGAAGCAACAAATTGAGTTGGTTGGTCAATTGAACTAATCAGATAGGCAAAATTCTCAAACTCGATTGTTGAGCATTGAGCTAGAACGTCAACAAACACACGTGTTTGACTCACCCGAGCGCGCGCTGTGATTGGTCTACGCTAGATACCGCTAAAGCCTCATTACTTAAAGAGTAATTGACGCTCAAAACCTTTACTTTGCACTCGTAATTACCGGGTTAAGTTTGTGTGCTTTTTGAGCAGTGCTTATCGGTTTTGTTTGTATAGTGCCTGGTGCTTATTTTCCTAAAATGGAGCAAGTTGTTCCAGAAACGTGTAATTGTAGGGGGCGTCCTACTACTTTAAATGAAAAACAATTAATAGTAAAATTGTATAATTCAACATTAGAAGAAAATCTTGAGATTTTACTGACTGACATTGTACAATTTGTTGCTAAAACAGTGAGTGTTAGTGTTGGAACAGTAAAAAGAATTTTAAAGGAGTTTCGGGATATTAAAACTTTGTCTTCTCCAAAATCTCCCAGAGCTAGAAAAAAGCTTTTGGACTACTTAACAGCGGATTGCTTTTACGTCAATATTTTTAATGCAGATGTGTCCAACTCCATAAAACACCTTTACTTACAAAAAAGGTTCCTTTAAGAACCACCAATTCTTCTAAAAAAGAATTCTGACGGCGCGAACGTTAATTTCGAAACGCAAGGAATATTACGTAAATAGACATCCGGTAAATCAACGCACCTTTCAAGCGTTTGTTTACGTTCTAGCTCAATGCTCAATAAATAGAGTGTAATTAGCTAATCATGGCCGCAGTGCTTAGAGATGCTTGAAAAACAGCGTCCTAGATCTCGCTCTTTCAAATACAATACAATATCAGTATAAAATAATAAACCTCTACAAATGATATTTATTCTTAATTCCACTAAAACTAAAAAAATATTTTTACTTGCTGCTAGCTGTCTATTATTATCTGTCATTATAATACAATGTTTGAAATTATGAAAAATCCATTCAGATAGGATTAAATACTGTTACGTTTTATTGTCATCATTGTCATCATACTTAGTCTGTTTCCAATTCTTTCTGAAGCATTTAATCCTAAAAATAATGAGGTTAGATAATGCACTGTTAAATCAGTTTGTGAGAACGCCATTTGCACAATCCTCATGAATTACTCCTTTAAAAACTTTAGATTCGTTATTAGGATGCTATAAAGAATCTGTCCAAGCTTCTGATGCAGAACTAAAACAATTTAACAAATATTGATTGTTACTACATTTCTCGTTTTTATATCTCTTGCAGTTGTTCTATCTTTACGAACAGCTGTTTTTTTGGATCACATCATTGTGTTCATCCCATCTGGAATGACAGCATCCAATTTGTATCACCACTATCACTGAGGGATGCAGATTCCCCTTAAATATATTGTAAAAAAGTATATAATGTAATTATATTTAATATGTAACAATAAGTTAATTCATATTTTTAATGAGCATGTTCTAATTTTAGTAAATAGGAAATGTTTCCCACATATTTAATTTGCAGGGATGTCTTTCCTTTTAAGTGCACTAAACTACTTTTCATATATTAATTTAGAAAGTTCATGTATTTATTCCTTCAAGTTGTGATATTTTTGAGATTCTGTAAATTACTAACCAAATTATGGATTCCCCGGCTCCATCAGCCCACTATACAACAATAAGTCTGCAAATTCCCTCTGAATATGCAGTAAATATTTGCAAAATCACAAGTTCAGAAGCATAAGTACCATATAAATCTTTATAAACAAGTTTTCTGTGAGTACTCCAGTGCGGGCCATGGAGAAGATTTCAACAAAGCAGTTAAACAGTTCAAGGAGCAAAAGATGGAGGTTCGACTGCAGTCAAATTGGATTTTACTTAGACAGCATTCTGGAATGCTCTATACCAGTAGAAAAAAAAGAAGTCCATGGCCAAAAAGGTTCTGAAGTACTGCTCCATACAAATACATACTAATCAAGTTAGTAGACTATCCTTAAGCCAAATTTTTGACATATAACCAATTTTCTAATTTTAAATATTTATATCTATTGCTTATTTTAGACCAATCCATAATCGCATAACTGATACGTAAAATTCATTTGGTGAAGCTGACATTTGACTCAAGTAATCAATATGCTATATTATTAAATATGGATGTGGCTACCTAATATAAAATTAAGAGAATATTCACTCCTATTTTAAGCTACAGGTAAAAGAATATCATATATGGTGTGATCAAAAATATTTATCTGCGTCACCTTTGGAGATATTTTAATGATAAAATCTTTTTAACACTACCTAAAGATATTGTAAATTTACAACGGCATTATCAGAGAAGTTAATCAATGCTGAGCAAAATGTAAGAACAAACTGTTTAATATATATTGAAAATATTGCATATTCGCATTTTTGATTCAATTTTAATACATATTAGACACTAAGTTAATTTGTTTAATATCTGTATAATTTTCATTACTACTACATCTTATACAATAGTGTATTTTGTATAACTAACAAAAATTACAAAATTATAGTTTGCACAGTGCATTTATGCAACCCTACATATACTTTGAGGGTCCAAAATCAAAAATCAAAGCGTTATAGAGGTAATCTAGAAAAAATATAACCTGTATCTGGCTAATGTTAATGGATAATATAAATTTATAATATCACGATAAAAATAAAACAACAATTTTATGACCTAGTTAATTATATCAATTATATTATCAGCATATTGCACATCACTAGATCATCGTATTTTTTTTGTTTTTCATTCTACTTTCGTATGTACCTTTATTTGTATTTCATCTACCTCAGCATGTAATACAGTTATATGCTGAAATTTTTGAAAGAATTGTGAAATCAACACTCTAATTCTTCAAAAGCTTTATCTCTTACGAGACGTAGCGATCAACACTCTACAGCATGGAATCAACACAATCTAGATTTAAACAAATGCTTGCAGTTAAACAATTGATTGATTGAACATTTCTGTTACATTTTTCAAAAATTTAACTGGAAGAAACCTAAAACAATTTTGTATTGAAAGGACAAAACTAAGAAGAAACATAGGTATCCAATGGGTACATTTAATTAAAATAATTGTTTCATGCTCTATTTCCTTTAAAGTCACAGTAAATAATATGTAATTATTGACAATTAATAACAATATATGAAACACTATTACAATTGTTATTAATATTAAATATACCTAAGAAACCACTCTGGGACCATTTAATTTAAAAAAAAACTGGATCAATATAAATTCACTGTA
>JABXWE010022846.1:0-15744 GCA_014611495.1 Limonius californicus
CACGTTCAGAAAAGATTTGCAACGACAAATTTGGCAGTATCATCAGAAGAATGAACATTTTACTCTCGACAAACTCTTGGCTGACTCGCGAAAATTATGAATACAAGGGGGACAGGACTACTTTATTCAAAGTTATTAAATCAATGGGTTATAAACACAAAATGGAGAATGGACGCAAAATTTTATGTGAACAAAAACACGTCGTTGCATCCAAAATTAAATTTTTGAGACAATTTCTCCAATATCAAAATGTGACATTCGTATACCTACGCGAAACGTGGATCTACCAAAATGAATCCGCGAGTCGTCAATGGGTACATGAGCGGCATAGATGTTAGTTCTTCTTAATTTGCTGCAAGACCTAAATGTAGGACAACAAAGAATGGCATAGAATATGCTCTGTATACATACGATTTGAGTTCAGAATTCTCGTGAAAAAAGAACAGCATTATGTATTTGGTATGTGTTACAACATTTAAATTATAGTTATTATTTTATTTATAATGAAATCATAATTATATCTAAGTATTATAAACCAATATTGAGCAGCAATAGGCGGACGTTAAATGAACAAACAAGCTGCACTGGCAACATTGCCTGCTTTCAAAAAAACATAACCTCCAACAAGAAAAACTAGCATAACCCAACTTAATTAATTGACAAATTTCAATGATACCACACTTTCCCCCAGATTTCCATAGCCTGTTGGATGGCAAATCAATCGTGAATAGATTATACAACCTATTTTCATTGGAAAATAATATTATCTGTCAAGTATACCATGCAAGTTTGATTAATATAATACTTGACTGTAGTAATGACGAGGTACTTTGATCAAGTGTGATTATATTGGAGTACATGGCAACCGATCTATTAACGGATATTATAGTTGTAATCTACATTTTGCTTTTCCTATTTATAGCGAGCTTTATTTTGTCTAGATGACCGAATAGGAAGGCGTAAGAGTGATTATCAGACTTATAACGTGTAGAGTGTTTTATTTTAGGAATCTCAAACTTCGGCCACGATTGTAGACGTATCAACATGTACCTGTCTTATTACCCATTTTGTAAAGTCATTTGATAAGGTTTAATATAAAACAGAACCGTGCAAGAAGTATTACATTATTCCTATAAATAACCTATTATGAAATAATTAACCTGTCAATTAGAGTTAACTTGATTTTGAAGAGAAAATGTTCTTCTTTGTAGATGCCGTCTGCAAATTCTGCCATTCACGGTTACTTCTTAGAATATATTATCGGCCATTGAATATTTGGTGTAAAATTATAATACTTGAAATTAGAAAGTGACAATGTAAAAAACAAACAAGGGCATTAGTTTCATTTAATTTTCTGAATCAACTTTGCGTTTGTTTTGTAAGATAAAATTCTTTATTATAAAATATTTAGAATTCATTTATTAATAGATCTAAACATTATTATGCTTCGCTACGTCTCGTAAGAGATATAGCACTCGAAGAAGAAGATCCTTACAGAAGCGTTGTGTTTAAATGAATGCAATATTTATATTTTTGAGGGGAAGGGGTTGCCAATGAAGATTTCCACTAAAGTTTTAGTTATATTTCGTAAAATTCGTAATAACAAAGCAATGTTTTGTATTGGGATACTATTTAATTTAGTCACATGTACAACGTTCGAAGTATACTGGAAACGTGTGCTCTTGTAGAAGTATTTGCAATAATTTTCACACCAGCCGTAAAACAATACAATGTTCTAGGAATTATTAATATCAGTATACAGATTAAATAAAGCCCTTTAAAAGTCATTATAACACGCCTCCAACTGAATGTACTTTGTGGTTTTGCCATGTGATGAAGGAGTGAATAGGTTCCTGAGTGTCAATACATCTTGCGATAAGCGCGTTGATTCGATATAAATACTCGGCGCTCGTTTTTGTAATAGACATGATATCAAGTCGTTAAGAAGTCCTGACAGACACAAATCGAAAAATCAGTTTTGTGTAGTTTTTGCTGTTTAATACAAATAAACTTCAAGATGTACCAGAAAACTCTTGTTGGAACTGCCACCCGCTACATTGCCGGAAGAAATGCAGTCCAAACAGTCTATTGGAGGACCACCGATTCCCCAAACAGCAAACTGTTGAAGGTATCTAAAACTTTCAATTTTGGAAGCACTAGAGGCCAAGCACCTCCACCATTTCGAGTCCAAGGACAAAGCAGCGTTCGATTCAATTGAATTTTCCTTTGGACATATATATGAAAATCACCTTCGTAAATAACTTATTTATTATTAGGACTAACCGTTAGTCTTTTTTTTAACTAATTTTGTATTATTGGGATCTGCTAATTGTTAGAATGAAAAGCTTTCTGCTTTAAATTAGAACTTAACTAATTTTTACAATTTTACAATTCTCTTCAGAATTTAAAATTGTGTATTATCTCAGGTGTTAATGTATGTAAATGATTGATTTATGTATTCTAATGTAAACTCCAATATTAATGTGAAAATAAAGTTTCTTGTGTAATAATTTTGTTTTTTTAATTTATTGTCAGCAATGGTGAAAGCATATGGTTATTCTACAGAAACTAATGAAGTCATAGTTTTTGGGCAGTCTAGATTCGTGCAACTGTATTATTTTTTAATTGGTTTAATTATCAAATTCCTGTAATAGTAGCTGTTTATTAAAAATTGTATTTTGCATATAACTTTTTTATTGTCAACGGCCTAAAGAATATTTATCAGCACATAAATAGCTGTAGGACGAAGCCTATTTATTGGAATGAAAATAGAGAATTAAACGTTTTAGTGTGTTATCTATAAATTCCTTGAAATTTATTAATACATAATTAATTAAAATTCCATTTACTACTGTATGCATACTGATGCATTTGTTTGCTAGCCTGACCCATTAAAACTGCATTTATTAAACTGTTTTGTAAAAAGGTATTGTGAAAAATGCGAAGAAATTTCGTAGTGGACGAAAAGTAGAAAGATGTAAATATAAATCAATACATACCTATATAGTTCTAAATAAACAAAAATGAATCACAACATACAATACACAAAAATTAACGATGTAACATATGTATGAAACAAAAATATTATATTTTTCTTGCAACTTAATGTTTGATATAAATAAGGTCTTCTGAATTGAGAAACCACGAAGTTGTTGTGTGTTATACGCATGTATAAGAGAATTATATCGAAAAAACTAATATATACTTTGGAACTGAATTTAAGTTGATGCTTTGAAATTTATTTAGAATGCAATTATTTGTATGCTGTATAATCCTTGAAGATTTTCGTATAGTTAAGCACGTTCTTTTAAGTACGATTTACTTAGCATCATCATATCGACCATTTTTCTGAAAAGAAATCAATAATGTTTGAAATACCAACATTACTTCTTTTTGCCAAGCTTAAGGTATGGATCCTGACGACGTTCGTGTACAAAAAGCCATTACATTTTTCTCTAATTGACCGATATAAAAAATGTATTTCTAGTAGATAATCTGTCTTTTACGTTAACAAAAAAAATATACTGGTTTCAAATTTATTTTAATATATTTTTTAAGTTTAAATATAATCCACATTACTTGATTTGTAAGAATTTATTATCACTGGAAATTACAATTGGAAGCATATGTCATGTTTGAAACCGTTGAACAGGTGTTTTAAAAATAATTCTTTCTATTTAAGAAACGTTTGATACTGCTTACAGTTGAGGAACTGATTTTTAGAAAAGATAATAAAATGTAATTGATATTGTTGTTATGATTTAAAAATCGGTGTAAGTATCTGCCATCTAGTTATTAAGGTAATTAAATTGTTCTAATCTTTAGAATTTGTTGTTGAGTCTTTCTGAACCTTGTGATTTGTATTTTACTCAGTTATTCCAATTTCCAATTCTTGTAATTTGTTTTTGTCCAATAATTATAATTTCTTGCGTTTACGTATTATTCTTACGTAGTTTTGTTCCTTGTTTTTTAGTTTCCAAAATACGATATTTTTTTCTAACCAAGAAGGATTTGATATGCTGGTGGTATTGGGTGAATGCCATCAAACTTTTAGGGCTGCTGAGCGTCTTTAGGCTGGAAGGTACCTCACTCTCGCAAAGTTTTCCAACGTTTTGCTAATCGTTGCAAACAACCGGTCAAATATAGTGCAATAATAATAGAAATCAACAGAAGAGGTGACCCATTAGAAATGATAAAGAACCTGACATCTTCGTCAGTGTTGTTGTAAATTCCCATGATTCTACTAGAGAAATATCCTGAGATTCAGTCATTAGTGCGACCGTACGGAGAATCCTAAAATTCGCAGGTTTCCATTCATATTATATCAACCTTCACTAACAACTGAGAGATATTGACTGCGAAAATCGTGTGATTTTTGCAATTGGTATCTCAGTAAACGAAGTAACTTTCACCGTCTAATTCTTTGAACCGACGCAGTTACCTTTAAAAGTAACTTTAAAGTGAATATCCACAAAGCGCACTCTTGGAGTCGAGAAACTTCACGGTGGTTGGAGGAAGTGGACAACCAAACCAAGTACAACGTCAAGTTCTTGTGTGGTCTCTTTCAGATGTCAAATAATTAGACCTCACTTCTTCGAAGGAACGTTAAATGGAATAATGTTCGCCGATAGAGCTGCAAAAAGAGCATGGAATTGTTTACATGAGAAAGGTAGACATTTAGAATATCTTTAACCATGAAAACATAAAAAGATACCGTTTAATACTTTCTTCTTTTTTAAGTTATCTCCTCGACCGCTAGAGACGTCAACAATGTTCAAATAAAAAATGATCTTTTTTCAAATATTCCTATCCAACGACGTCAAACATGATCCTGCTTCCATCTGAAATTTCAAAGTTGCTTTCGGGTTTCCCCGGAAAATTCTAGAAGTACCAATATATTCTTTCCGTATGCTTTGGTATACATTTTTTTTATCAATTTCACAGCTCTTCGTGTTTCAGAAGAAAAAGGGTGGGACCGGTGATCTGAAACTGCCTTCACGGAGTTATTCTCTTTTTTAATTTTAAATTGTAATTTTCATAAATTTCTAATAACTGCTGATTTATTCAGAACGTTAGTTTGAACTTTTTGACCTTGATATGTTCTAGCATATAAGCAAAGCAGATGAGTGTCCTACATTAGCTGCATGCATAGAACGAGTTTTACTTGCATAATTACTTGCAAGCAAGTACTCCTGCAAGCACAACGTAGACGAAGCCTTAGCTTGAGCTAACAGCATAACTCGTAAATGTTGTAGACGTTTTGTTTTGTTGATAATGATTTTTATGCGTTTGTAGCAACGATAAAGTTGATCTTTGAACCGAATTTGCCTAAATTTCCAGGATGACGATTATAGTAGCGTAGAAGCCTTATTGTGGCGCATTTGATTTCCATATTGCATTTGCTAGTACTGTTACACGGAGAAATATTATGAGTTTAGCCTTGAAACGCGCAAAAATGTCACACACGGTAGTCTATTTTTATTAAATGGTATCTCTAAAGTCTCTTTCACCAGCTGACATGATGGTTGTTAATGCCGAATGTTAGTATTGCCACTTTTGCTACAAATGCGGTCCTTCACACAGATCCCGTTAAATATATGGACCCGATATGCCGATATGCTTGCAACAGTCGGATGTATCTGAAATCGACCGATTTTTTATAGGTCTGATTTTATTTGTATTTATAAAGTAAATGTACACACCCGTATCAGATGCCAATGTCAAATTTGGGAAGGTGATCAACGTGTGAAACAGATTGGCGATACCGATAACCGGCACCGACAACGATAATATCAACGGATGTGAAAGCGGCCTGCTAGTACCACTTAACATCTAAATATTTTGAGAATTATTATATCTACTATATTATTATGGTCATTGATTCATTATCAGATACTACTTCTAATCGTACTGAATGAATCAGCAAAACAGTTCGTATCTTTGACTTTCACACAAAATAGTATTAACTGTAGTTGGCCTGGTTACCTAGTAAGAAAAAATACCGCATGGTACAGCGAAGCTGTGAGGTGGAAACCCTGGGAGTACACTGAGGCAGACCGAAAATGTGACGAAACAGCTGGTATAAATTGGTTTAGACAAGCAGACTATAGTGAAGGCGAAAAGTTTCGGCGAGGCCTATATCTAAAATTGGTTAGAAAATGGCTGCTGATGATAGATTTAATTTAATTTTAGCATTCTCTATTTACAGACCAATCAGTTCTGTTTAAATACCTAAAGTTGTAATAGAGGTTATCAGCCTTCTAACGTTTTATTATGGAAAACAAACATTTTGCAATAACATAGACTTATTGGTGTGTTACTATTTTATTACCCATCCCCTTCAGATATACTAATACGAGGAGAGTTTTTTATGTTATCTACCTAAGTATGAAGGAAACAAGTTAGAGAACAAACAAAATTTTGTTTTTTAATATAAGAACCATTAACGATTACACACTTATCCAAACGTTTTTTTAATAACGCTATGCCTTCGGAAAAAAAATTCTTTTTATAACACTGCAAAATACGCTTACACATAGTCCTCATTTAACAAAAAGCGACGCTCTCTCAAGTGTTTTTTGAGTTTTAGAAAGAGATAACAGTCACACGGGGTGAGGTCGAGATTGTACGGTGGATGTTGTAATTCCTCAAAGTCGCATTCCCTGCAGTTGTCGTGCAGAAGTACAGTTTTCTGGGCAAAATTGTGAGGTCTTTTTTCGCGTATAGCTGCTTTCAAATTGATTATTGTTTCTTTGCAGATATTTCCTGTTATTGTAGACCCTTTTGGCATATACTCAACCCATAAAATCTCTTCAGCATCCCAGAAAACTGTGGCCATCACTTTGCCTGCTGAGAATTGCGTCTTCGCCTTCTTGGGTGGTGGAGAGCCCTTACGAAGCCATTGCAAGGACTCTTGCTTCGTCGCGTCGGTGGGTTCCAGTGGTGTACCCAGGTCTCATCTCCAGTTATAATTTAAAAGAACAAGTCCTCATCTTGGGACAAAACCGCCAAATTATCCTCGTAAATATGCCGCCTACACTCATTCTCTCATGGATATTCTTTGTATTATTGCCTTCTTTCGATAGAAAGTTTATCACGCTTTTGTGTTCAAGTTTTGAATAACTCATTTTTGCAGTTCTAACTCTATACAGAAATGATAAATCTTAAGCGAGTTGTATGAAACTTGGAGGATACACTCTAAAATGTCACAGAGACTTTATATAATAAAATTATCACGAAACCTTTTTGTTTCCATAGCTAGGTAGATAACATAAAAACTCCCCTCATATCACAAATGCAGGATAACGAGAAAAGGTGCCGCCAAATTTCAAAGGTACTGCAGTAAGCAGTGTTCTTTCTGAATACATAAGGAACGCTAGTCTTATTTAACTAATATTTGGCGTCAGTTATGGGCTTTTAGGCCTTAGCTACAGTAACGATATTGTGAGAAGCTTTTGAGATTTTTATATAAGAATTAGATGTGGAAGTCAATTCTTTCAGAAGGTGTATGTTTGTGATTTTTATTGTAAAATGTTACCTTCCTGAGATCTTCAAAGTTTATGTAAACTTGGGTTGATATTGAATATGGTCACTTGCTATTGTTCATGAAGCCAAAACAATAAAATAAAATACATACTTCTGTACCGATTTCTTCAATAAAAAATTATTAAAGTAATACGAAGTTAAATTTCAAGTAACAATGATTATTATTATACCTAATATATATTTATCTGTATCATAGCAATGTTTTCATTCATTAGAAATGAAATTTAGTAAGTAATTGCTTAGGTGCTAAAAATATCTTTCTGACAAAAGAGTGCCATAAGGATTTTAAAAATCAAAAGTTTCTCTGTTATTTTTACAGAGAGTTTAGTTTCTTTCTTATAAAATGGTATTTCAAGGAAATGTGGATTAAAATATTACTAATTAAAATTATTAGGAGCCGAATTTATTATTCGCTGTTACCATTAATTTGTTGCCGTTTTATTTTGTTTGGGACTTAACATTTTATCATCTACGGTATGTGTATTGCGTTGAATTTTGTTTTACATTTTCTAAATTATCTAGACAGATATCTCCCTTACACTAAACGTATTTTGAAAACGAGTTTCCTTGTAAACTGAGAATGCATACAGCTGAGAGCACAAAGGATGTTAATAAAATGGCATGATGTAATACTGCCGATTATTACCAGTCACGTTAATTCCACAATTGTTATAAGTCCTCCAAAACCAATTAGAGTACGTCGAGTGAACTTTGTGGTATTTTCATGCGATAGAGGAATAAATAAGTTTCTGTGCGTCATATAATTTTGCGATAAGATTTCATGTTCAATATAAATACACCGCGATCCCGTTTAGTTTAATCAGATATAAAATCTTTAAGAAGTCTTCTCAGACATAAACAGTTTTCTGTATTTTCCGCTGTTAACTACAACAAACTTCAAAATGTACCAAAAAGCTCTTGTTGGAACTGCCACCCGCTACATCGCCGGAAGAAATGCAGTTCAAACCGTTTACTGGAGAACCATCAGTGACTCTCCAAACAGCAAGATGTTGAAGGTATCCAAGACATTTAACTTAGGAAGCACTAGGGGCCAGGTACCTCCACCACCTCAAGTCCAAGGACAAAGCAGCGTTCGTTTCAACTGAACGTAATTTTGGATGGATCCACCAAAATCAACATTGTAAATAATTAATTTATTATTAGGACTAACTGTTAGTCGATTATTAACTTATTTTTAATATTATGATCTGTTAACTGTTACAGTGCAAATTACTCTGCTTTAAGGTAGTAATTTGTATTTGTTTAAATTCTCTCGAGAATTAAATATTTTGGTATTATCTCAGGTATTTATGTATGTAATTTATAAATGTATCTAATTAAAACTCTAATATTGATGTGTAAATAAAAGATTTATTATACTGGTTGTTCTGTTTTTGTTGAAATTGTTGTAATAATGCTGAATAGTGTTATACTATTTTTTCCAGTTCGAACTGCTGAATCTGCAATGCAAAATTGATTTTTAATCTTAAAATTTTATGATAATGTTGCACTGGTATCTATTGTACTAGATCAACCCAGTTTGTAATTTTACATAATATGATCCCGGAGCTTGAACGTATAAAATAAATTAGGATATCTCAGGAAGACAGAATATGAAATGGCGTTATTTCAGAAAGTCTCAACATATTTTCCATTATAGATACAATAATTAAGAATAAAGAAAATTGGAAGTCACACATAGAGAAAATGGAGGACGGCCGTATACCAAAGATAGCATTTACGTACCACCGGCGTGGGAAAGGGAACCCTTGTAGGCCTAGAGAGAGATATCAGTAGAAGAGCCGGAAGAAGTCGTAAGGTCTTTGAACAGAAGAAGAAGAAATGACTTGCAAGGTAAATTGGGAAAAGGTGCTATCTTTAAATTCTCTGTAAGTAGAATTCAAACAAGTTGATGATTAGAAATCTATTAATAAAATATAGTGCCTCGACAAACAAGGTTTTAAATAAAACACGGAGTATGTAATCCAAAAAATGCAGTTTGTAACTGAACGACTACCACTGAAACGATTGTGAAATATTCAAGCATTATTTTTCCGTTATGTTTCCTTTTCGAGTTTTAGAAACCTAAGAGATCGTTTCGTTCTTTAAAAAAATTGATTGATCGGTTATCAAAGAAATAAATTCCCATCAGAATTGAAAAAATGCAGAAAGACAGGCAAGGATGTATTTTTAAATACTTTATGGCATCGATGACTTACATAGTTGTCCCTCTAAGAAGACATACATGTCAAACACTAACACTGTTCAAAAATGAAAATGTTTTTTTATACGCAGAGGAGGAGATTGAAGTGATTTAATAGATCTTATATGTAGGTTATTTAAAAAAGCAACTTGCTTCGTAATTTAGCAAATCAGAGATGATGTTTGCTGTTGTTAATATTTCGTTGGTTGAGGATGCGAAAGAATATGTGTATAGAAAAATAAAAAATGACAGCACAATTGATATCCTCTAAAATAATAAACAGTCTGGTGATAAAGTGCCGAACAAAATTCTAAAATTTGTTGATAATGATTTTGGAAAATTTTTGAAACACTTAATTTTTCTTCTATCGGCTTTTGTTGCAGTGTTATTACTTCATCATTAATTTTTTTAAATGACAATCCTTTTTGCTTTCCTCTTATTTTGATTAGGCCTTATCACCAGTTAAATGTTGGTATAAAAAAATAGTAATCCACATAAGAATTTTTAAGTATAAGAGTATAATACACATAAAAAATTCAAAAAATTTAGACCGTATTTTGTATTGAAACGAATATCTGTTTCGTTAGAAATTTTAAAATGTTTACATTCGTACATTTGCGAAATAATGATAATTGTTTTATAATCATACTCAACAATCTAACGTTTCTAACAAAACTGATATGGTGCGTTTGTTTAAATAAAAAATAGATTCTGTATTTGTTTAATTTATGTTTATTTTTCTTAACAAACTTGTTATGTGGGATAGTAATAACTTTATATCGCCCTTTAACCAGTAAAGACATCTATCAAAATAAGGTTGCCATTTAAATAAATTAATGACGAATTTATAGCGCAAAAACAAAAGCCGATAAAAAAGACGTCAGGAAGTGTTTTGTTAAGAAAAAATATTGGCGTGTTTTAGGGTTCCCAAATTAGATTACATAACAAAATTATGAATTTTGCATGCAACTTTATCACCACATAGTATGTACAGGTCAAAAGGAAAAAACGTCACATCTTTGCGTCTATAGCGAAGATAATGTTTATCTTCATTCCTTGAACTTCATTTGCCTAAATATTTTACGTGTGACGAATTTATTAACGCAAACGCTTCTGCAGAAACGTATTTGAAAGGATATTTGCGTTTTTGTATGCTTTTTAAGAGAGTGAAATTCTTTTAATTTATAAGGTAATATTATTTGCTAACGATCGTTTGCGGTTTTATATTCTGATGCAATAATTCAAATGGCGTTTGTTAATGTTAGTAGTGTTTGTAAGCAACACATTAATATGCTTCTGGCGCGTGAATTTGATTCTTACTTTTAAAATTTCGATTTTGAAATGGCGTTTGTTGTTGAAAATTCGTCTAAGTTTGATCAACGTGCGGGGTACAACTTTTATGCACTTAGGGTGTGTAGCCATTGCAGATTCATACGTGAATGCAAGCAGTGTATGCAAATGCATGTATTGTATACCCAAGTGTGAAGGAATGGTGCCGAAAATTTAAAAATGGGAAAGAGGGGACTATGGATGAACCGCTACCAGGTGCATGGTATACTGTATTAACAGAAAACCATTTGGCATGTGGGGAAGGCATTATAAGAGATAACCGTCGAATTTTTATTAAAGAAATTTCAGAAATTGTTGGTGCGAGCGTATGATTTGTCCATAGTATTGCTCGTAATCTGGGTTACAGCAAAGTTTGTTCGCAATGGATTCTTCGTCTCTTGTCTAATGAACAAAAATGCTTGCAAATGGGCTTATCTCTGCAACACCTCACAGACTATAGGCAAAATGGTGATAACTTTCATCTGTCAATAGTTGCTGGTGGCGAAACTTGGTGCCATTACTACGAGCCATCCAGTAAGTTATCGTTGATGCAGTGAAAACATTCAAATTTACCACCACCAAAGAAGTTTAAAGCACAACTTTCTGCACGCAAGGTAAAGTTAACCTTTTATTTTTGACTATGAAAGACCCTTGTTGATAGAGTTTAAGGAACCTGGAGTAAATGTCAATGCTAATCTGTACAATGAAACTTTAAACAAGATTCATCAAGTAATAAAAAGGAAACGTCCAAGAAAACTTACGCGTGGGGTCATTTTGCTGCACGATAATGCTACACCTCCTATTGCTAATGTGGTAAAAGACAATCTTCAATGAAAGAAATGGATGGTTTTAGAGCATCCACCTTATAACCGGGATCTATCGCCTTGCGATTTCCATATTTTTGGACAGCTGGAAAAGGCGTTAAAAGGTCGGCATTTTGAGTCTGACGCAGAAGTACAGATAGCTGTGGAAGACTTCTTCAATCAGCAGCCATAAGACTTCTATGAGCAGGGTATACGTGGGTTAGTAAAACAATGGGATAGGTGCGTTAACTGTGGCGGTAATTCTTTGTAATTAAATTGTTGAATAAATTTTTTATAAAGCAAAGATGAGTTTCAATTGAACACACCTGGTATATGACGTTGATTCATTATCCAATCTACACTTTCTATTCTAGTTTTTTGTTTTCTCTCTTCGTAGTCTGTTTTATCGTGTTAAAATATTAACATGTGAAGGTACTATAGACGTTATTAGTTTTGGAAAATGTAGATTTGATTTACACCTTTTGTAATTATTGTAGACTTATCGGCCTCTATTCTAAACAATCTCCACATGCAGTAATATAACAAAAAGGTTATGTTAAACTAATAATGTTGTCAATTAGTTTTTCAATATTATGACATATTTAATAAATAGTTATGCCAGTGAGATTAAATTTCAGCCCGAATTTTTGAAACCCTCAGAATTTTTGAAACCGTCAATCATCGATTCTAGCTGCCAGAAAAAGTAAAATTTCCTTTAACTCTGTTACTCACAAAAAACAGTGATCAAATTTTTGATGCTGGAACCGGTCATGAAACGTAGATACATCACTAGAATCCTAAAACAAAAAAGAATTTATGCAATGTAAATAGAAAAAATCTGGAGTCAACTTAGCCTTAAATAAGTACCTAGTGGTATCGTCCTGGAATAATATTAGATAGCTGAAGAGTAGTACTGGCCACACTACGAAAGAGATTTTATGTTTACGTTGTAGGAAACCTTATTTTAATTTTAGGATTCTAGTGATGAATCCACGTTTAATGACCGGTTCCAGCATCAGAAGTTTGACCACTACCCTCTGTTTAATACCTTAATCTTCTGCTTTTCATATGCAATTAGTTGAAGAAAATGGTATGCTTTTTGCAAATATCCACCGCTAAGGAAAATTACAGCTTTTTGTTGATAACTGAAGTATTCAAAAATTTTGTTTAAATAGTTTTGGTCCCTCTACATAACTACTTATTAAATAGTTCATAATATTGGAAAAACTGATCGACAAAATCTTCAGTTTATAGTAATATTATAAAGTAGGTACTAATGCTGTGCTTCTGCGCGATATAATTTTGTGATGGTGATTGCTTAGAATAGACGCCGATAAGTCTACAATACAATTACAAAAGGTTTGAACATCACCCAAATCTACATCATACAGGACTGATAACCTCTGTTACACCTTGACATATTGATATTTCAACACAATAAGTCAGACTATAAATACAGAACACAAAAACTAGATTAGAACTGTAGATCGGATAATGAATCAATGTCATATAATATAATCTAGTAGGTATAGTTCCCATTTACTAACCAGGCGATAAAAGCGCTAACAGTCGTTAACAAATAATATTACTTTTACATCTAAAGATTGATACTGTTAAAAATTATACGAAAACGCAAACATGTATGCAAATACGTTTCTGCAAAAGTGTGTGCGTTAATAAATTCGTCGCACGTGAAATATTTAGGCAATTCAAATTCAAGGAATTTTTCGTTTTGCCCTGCATAATACATAGATTTTTAGAGAATATCAATTGTGTATTATTTTTAATTGTTCTATACACATTTTCTTTCAAATCTTCAGTAAACGAAATGTTAACTACAGCAAACATCTTCTCTTATTTGTCAAATCACAGATACGTTTTTTTATGAGTTCTCTAAAATAAACTATAAGATCAAGTAAACCATTCCAACCTTGTCATTTTCGTAGTAAAACATTTCAATTATTGAACGGTATTAGCCTACGTTAGGCGTTTATGGCTTAGAGCGACAAGTATTCCATCATTGCCTTGAATTATTAAAAAGCCCAGCACGCCGGTCTTCTTATATTTGTTAAATTTTAATTTGAAATTTATCTTTTTGATAACCGAGTGATTAGGTTTTATAAAGGACAATCTCCGAGGATTTTAAAACTCGGGCAGGAAACGGATAAATAAAGTTTGGCTGTTTCACAATCGTTTTCCGTAGCAGTAAGTCAGTTACATATCGCATATTAGTGATGTTACGAATGTATGACATTGGGCTTTCGCGAATGCGAATATTGACTTGCACGAACCTATCGTACGCGATTACTATTTTCTGTGGTGATTTTAAAACTTCTATAAAAAATAGATATTACACTTGTTTAATTGTTTAAATTTTATCCTGGCCAAATAAGATCTACTTTAGTTTGTGGTGTGTATAGTTGTAAAACCGTAAAATAATACTCACGTTTTTCGCCAACACAATTATTACTAAGTACTTACATGATGTACAGGATGTAAGGTTCATATTAACTTTTTTTCTTGTTTTGGTTTGGAGAACTCGCTCCTAACGTTTTACAAACTATTTCAGGACCATCTTGTATATAAACGACCTGATTAAGGCAATTATAGCAGCATTAGAAAACGAGCTCTAAAGGGTAGACCACATAGTACATACCATGTCCAAAAAAACATAACTGCGAAATATTTAAAACAAAAACAAAAATAAAGAATTTTAGAAGTGGAGAACTAGTGCGATTTAAAATAATAATTGACGATTGTAGCCTCGAACAAGTTAACCATTTTAAGTACCTTGGATGCGAACTGTCTTACGACTACGAAAGGGATATAAACAATAAAATAACAACATTCTAAAGAATGTGCGGTACGACAACAAGATCAATAGGAAACAAATGTAGAAAGCAGACACAAATGAAATTCTACAAAACAATGGCCGTATCGACACTACTATATGATATCGCAGCGAGACCTGTTCTTTAACAAGCAAAGACTGCAATAAGAGCCAAACAGCAGAAATGAAGTTCCTCCGACAGGCCAAAATATGCAACAGATTGGACAGGTTTAGAAATTGGCATAGAAGAGAAGAATTAGAGATTTTTGCAATTGAAGAAAAATAGATCAGTATGAAAACAACTGGAAAGAACACTTGGAAAGAATGAGGTTTCCAATGTTAGCGGCGAACTATAATCCAAAAGGTAAACGAAACTCCGGACGACCACGGAAAAGGTGGAACATTGATCCGGAACAAGCCGGAAGGCGTAGCCCGCGAAGAAGAACAAAACGTTTCTTATCATCAACTTCTTTGGATTCTACTTTCACCGAATTTAACGATAGCAACACAAAATTACTTTTTTTCTCATTTACTTTGTAATATCGCGATCTTTGCTAATTTATTACTTTTTCTTCGGTTTAAAGATTAGGCTTTACTATCTGTTCCGGCTCGTTTACTGCCACGTCTTTCTGGGCCTATTAATACAAAGGTTTCTTCTCTCCCGGGTGGTACGTATATGCCATGGTATTCGTCGTCCTCTATTCTCTCTCTACGTATGACTTGCAGTTTTCTTTATTCTTAATTATTGCATCTATAATGGGAGGCATATTCAGATTTTCACGGAAAATGTCATTTTTTATTCTATCTTCCCTGGTATATCCTAATTTATTTTATACATTTAACCAATATTACATATGAAAAATTGTAGAATATGCTGAACTAGTAAAATATATAGTAGCACAACATTTTTATAAAATTTTAATATTCCGATTTAATTTAACATTGCAGTTCCAGCAGTCAGAGCTGGAAAAGGGGTATAACATTACTCAGCATTATTGGAACAATTTCAACAAACGGAAACAACCAATATAATA
>JABXWE010022856.1:0-14927 GCA_014611495.1 Limonius californicus
GTTTGTAATATTATCATTTTGGTGTGATGCATGCTCGGTATAATACTACGAAAACTTACCGACCCATTTTTATCTACATCTACATCTTCTGTGCCTGTCGTGGAACTTTAAATTAGGTTCTGTAATACAGTGTCGACATTAACCTTATATTCCAAGGCATTCAACATATTGTCGTCATCATTATTGTAAGTTCTTCTATATTAACAGTGAGTGACTGCTACAAAAGAATTTAAAAATTTTTTTACGGTACAATACTGTTCAAGGCCTGATTAAAAATCTTTTTTGATATTTCAGGCGTTGTATGAAATCATTTGTAATTTGTAAATCTATATATAAAGTCCCTTTTCATTTTGTAACATGTAATGTAGGTGTAAAGTATGAATAGTGCTCTTTGGTAATACATAGGTACGTTTGGCGTTAAAATTGAAATTTTAGAAAATTTGCGGATGGGAGGTCAAATCACCATCGATGAGGTTTTGAAAATTTCCTTTATAAGACTTGTTTATTCAATATCTGAAAGCCCGCTTAGGATAAGTCCGTTCATATTATAAATTTTGTAGATAAAAAAATAGAAAATTGTCATAAACGTTGAAATTAGTTAAAAATATTTCTCATAAACTGCTCTAATGATTTTGTATAAAATTCTTCTAAGGACTGCAATATTTATATTTCCGGCTCCTTACCTCTCGAATTTATAAAGAAGTTTCATTATCATGACTATAAGTACTTACGACGAAAATGAATACGAATATGTAATGTAAAAACATTATTTTTCAAGAAGTATGTCAGATATAATGTTTAAGGTAATTTTTGACAAATGCAGTGGAAGTTAGAATTTCTTAATTAATGAATGTAGGCCCGAGTTAACTTTCTAGGAACGCTATGGCCGATTTTTCAATGGAGGTTTAAAGTCAGTTCATAGTTTAAACTAGGTTCGTACAGAACACTGCGTTTTTCAATGAGCGCTTTACAGCTGCACCCAGTTTAACTCTGAACCGTCCAAAGATAATATGCGTTTTTAGCCGCCGAATGACGTCAACCACTAGAAATCCATGAGAGAATGAAAGCTGTCTATGGCGACTATAATTGTTCTTACGCGGCAGTGGTTGATTGGTGCAGAAAATTTCGACAAGGAAGAGAGTGGATTTCAGATGAAAATGAAATTGCTTTACGTGCAAATAGACGCATTAAAGCCAGAGAACTTTCTGAAATGGTGAGCATCAGTATAGGAAGTGCTTATTCCATTATTCATACTCTTGGTTATCACAAAATTGCTACTCAGTGGATTCAACGGCTGCTTACCAAGAGAATTTTCTTTCAGCATTGTCATTATAACCTTTTTGATTGCTACCAAGCAGAGGGCAACACTTTTTTACACAGGATCGTTGCCGGTGATAAATCTTGGTGCTATCACTATGAACCGGAATCAAAGAGTCAGAGCATGCAGTGGAAGAATACAGCCGAAAAAATTCTCAAATTTTAGCAAAAAAATTAATGTTAACCGTAATATCCTGGTGTCAACATCAATGCTGTACCCGGACACGTTAGCACGTTTACGTGTCAGCATTAAGAATAAACGTCCCGGTAAATTCACAAACGGTGTCATTCTTTTGCATGATATCCCTCGCCCTCATGTAGCCCAAGTGATTCAATACATGCTTAGGCATATGTGCTGAAAGGTATTAGAACACCCGCCTTGCAGACCCGATTTATCCCCATGCGACTTTCATGTCTTTGGCCCATTAAAAAAAATCGTTAAAGGGACAGCGATTCACTACGGACGCTGAAGTGTAGACTGCCGTTAGAAAATAGTTCGCTCAATAGCCACAAGAATTTTACCAACAGAAAATCTATAGTACGACAGTGGCACTCACGCCTTAATGTTAATGGAGATTTTTTTAAATTGAATTTATAGAAGTTTATTAACAGGCAAAGACGTCCGCGAATAATTAGGAAAAAATCGAATCATTTTTTAAGATTGGACGATGAAGTTTTCTTTGTGCGGTTTCGCTTGTGCAATGAAACTGTACTGCGAATAAATCAGAGAACCTTCAAAGGTAATATAGCATATGAAATGCGCGAAGTACATCCGCCGATAAATTACATTACTGAGGCTGCTGTAAATTTACTCAACAATGTACATTTTCTAGTTATAAATGCTGCATTTATGGCACTAGCACAGCACAGCATTATGGATAGCAGCCATAGAAACACAGCGCTTGTGAGCGGGATCGTTGTCTTGATGGAACAGTACGCCGCGGCGTTTAAATTTTTCAAACCTTTTTTGATTTATAGTCTCACGAATTTTTGGTATGTGTTTTGCGTAATAGTTTCCCGTTATGATGTGACCACATGGTAAATAATCAACAAGAAGAACTCCCTAAAACGCCGTTGCCATTAGTTTTCCGGTTGACGAAGCCACACGGAACTTTCGTGGGGGCGGGGAACCATGGTGCCGCCATTCCATTCCCTTCCATTCCAAATTCGTGTCCAAGTCCTAATCTCAAATTGCTCGCAGCAGTGAGATATCTGGTCCACTTCTGATCAGGTGACAACATTTTCGGAATCCGTGGTGCGCAGACTTTTCTCAACGCTTCCAACGGAAAAGTCACACGTGTTAGTAATATATTTGACCGTAATTCTCCTATTAATCAGTAGTCAGTATATCATGGACCAAATCAGTATTTTCTTGAGCGACAATAGTTTTTGGTGATCCAGCACCTGGTGCATATTGACACGACTTCCTTCCAAATTTGAAATCCCGGCACTATTTCTTAATTACTTGATATGTCGGTGTAGAATCCCCAATACTACGGACATGCCATTATACTGCGGTGGTAAACCCTTCTTAAAAGATATTTTCTCACAGCCTTTGTCTCAAATTCTTCCATTTCAACGAAATCATCGGAACCACAGTAATACCTATTAAATGTATAACTTTTATGAACAACAAGATCGGCACCTGCAACTACTTGCAATTAATGTCAATAACTGACTTTCCTAGGAAAATAATTATTTATTTGTCGGTCAATACCTTCTATGTTAGGTACAATAATTGATGAACCATCCTCGTATATCAGGAAGGTGCCCAGTATCTTTTCCAGATGAATCTTAACTTTGCATTTCTATTTCAACCGTATCGCCTTCAACTTCTTTGCTGAATAACCTATTAAACATCTGGCTAGCATAACAAGTAATTGCAAACTTTGATGATGAAGGCAAATCTTCTGTAACAGTAAATTGAGTGTTTGAATAATTTTGCTGAAGGCACAAGATGGTTGCTTCGTTCTTTAACGAAAAAATCAAACAAAAACCTCAAAATCGTATCGGCCGTAACCAGATTTGCATCACATCTACCCAACGCTTCAGCAGGTTAATTGGCCTAAGTGCATTGTAAATATTTCATGTCTATATTGGAACATTATTGTTATTCAGTAATGTTAGTGGACTCAAATCTCTTAGTTTCTTTTGAACTGAGTCAACAATTTTTAGAAATGTTTCACAATGCTGTTTCAAACTTACTTCTATCCCATGCGTTTCCTTGACATATTCTTGTAATATTGAATTACTTTTCTTAACTCCACATCTGTGGATTACAGCATCAGTTTGTTCACAAAGCAACACCAGATTCAAAAAAGTCGCCATTAGTTGAGAATATTTATTTCATTTTTATTGATGCGCATTGGCGTTCATAGTAAAATACATAAATATGTAGGATATTTCGATTTCCGATTTCGTAATGAGCGGCCGTATAGCGAGGTATGAGTATTTTTTTAAATTTCTTCTCGAAATCATTTTTGTTTTTCACGAGGAACGGGAAGCACAAACTAAAAAAAGAACTTGAATGCTGATTCAAAATAACGCCGATGTTTGTAACACTTATCTGTAAATTACTGTTACCAATGTAGGTTAGCAAAGGCCGGGTCAGGGAAAGTCAATTTCGATCACCTCGCATAACTGGTACCGTTGCGATTTAGCCGTTTGGTTCCCATAATGAACATAAATATTTATAAAAAGGCATTATAGAAAGTTTCATAATTAAATAGTGTCCTGACACGTATATGCGCGACACTACTCGCTTTTTGTTTTGGTCCATTTGGAAAGTTTTATTAATAATTGCTTTGGCCTTGAAAAGCAACCATAAATTCATTATCTATAAGCAGTTAACTAATTTAGGATTATTTATATTAAGCAGACTTTTCAATCAGTCATCAAATATATTGTAATCAACTTCGTTAGTATATAAAACACCAAATAGTTGTCTTACATAAAAAAATTCCAACATGCAGTTAGACAGCAAACTAACACGCATAATTAGTATTGTACGAATACATTATGCAAATTTCGTCAACACGTTTGTTTTATAGTCCTACATTGTGTGTTTTTTATGACACTGAAGTGTGAATTATTTAGTTTCTAACGATTACATATAGAAAGCTAATTAGAAAAACACATTTACATAAATATTGGTTTTAAATTAAAGAAATATCCTTATACATTTTGCTGATTCTTAGACATGTTTTTCAAAATCAGGTTAAAGAATTGATCGGTTTCGCGTTTCAATAGAAGTATTATTTTACAATTACAGCCGTTAGGATGCAATACAAAAATAAATCCGTGTAAAATAAGTGTGTGATAATAACGCGTAAAATTATAAACGAGCCATTTGACAAGTAGGTAATGATAGCTATCCAGAATCGTTTACACGCTTCTGAACATTTACTACATTTATGAAAATATAAAATAGCTGCAAAAATGAAGAATATTTCTAAAAATAGATCTTAGGGTAATTTTGCAATTATTATTGTCTTCTTCTTCTTCATAAAATGTAGTTCTTCCACTGCTGAAAGTAGGTCTCTTCAAGTCTTTTCCAGTTGTCTCTATCCTGGGCAATATGGAGCCCCATTACTATCTACATGAAATTTATAATTTGAAAACAAAGTGTAGTAGCATAGGTACTTCCTCATAAAATTCCAAGTTTTCCAGAATTGTAAATTTAAATTATGGATTTAAAATTTAGTATCGTGAACACCTAGATTGGTAGTCCTTACAATGGGATTTACTGAACATTGGTGTGGTGCGTCATGTTCAGAAGAATAAAATACAATTTAAAAGATTAACGGTGTAGCAGCAACATGAACATAACGTTACGTTACTTAAAATCGATCTAGGTATTTATCCACATTTTATAGATGGAATACTTAGGTGATCGAAAATATTCAGTTTGGGAGTCATTAACAAGATAATAATTAAATAATAATTTATGGCTTTCAATAAGAGAAATACGTTCATTTGTCGTTGTGTCCTTATTTATAATTTTTTTAAATATCTGTTTGAATGCACATAAACTACAGGATGAGGGACAGGATCTAATATACTAGAATTATCCCAATTTTGAGAATAAAAGTCGTTGTTTCTTCGACATTTTTACTTCTTTACTCCTTATACTTCGTCATCTCTAGTATTTCCAATTACAACCCCTTTCAGTAAATTTTGATTACTCAAATAATAATCAAAATTATAAATAATTAATTCTTTAATTCTTTAACTTCTAGTAAAATTTGTTTAACTAGAGATTTATAATAGGGGCTCCTGTAGCCTTAACCGTTTATGTTAGAAATCAGATCTATATTTTTAAGGTTTCATACCTGTTCAAATAAATACACATTAGTTGTAACTCCAGATTAATTCTTTATTAGAATTTTGCGAGTGGGGGTGGGGGGAGATAGAAGTAGTGACAATTGGGGTGGTGGAGAGAGAGAGAGAGAGAGAGAGAAGAAATATGTGGAGAACTGTACAGGCAGGGCATTACGATAGAGAGGGGGGAAAAAGGAGCGAGGAAAATAGAAAGAAGGGGAGAGAGATGGTGGAAATAGAGGAAACAAATAAATATCATTTTAATGAACTTGTGTGGCTTATATTTAAATAAGTAAATAATTACTGGCCTAAATTATTGATTACCGTGTATACCGGATGGCTCAGCTGAGTTCACCCGCTTAAAAGTGGTTGACGCAATCCAACGTATTAATGTTGTCTGCTTATGCGAATTCTAAGTGTCGAACTAAGTACCAATTTATTTGATTTTACGAGATATGTTTAATTGCAACCCATCATTGCTTTATAAAAAATTTATTCAACAATTTAATTCCAAATTATTACCAAATAATTACCGTCACAGTTAAGGCACCTATCCTATTGTTTTACTAACCGACGTATACCCTGCTCATAGTATTCTTGTGGCCGCTGATTGAAGATTGAAGAAGTCTTCCCCAGCTATCTGTACTTCTGCGTCAGACTCAAAATGCCGACCTTTTAACGCCTTTTCCAGATAGATCCGGGCTATGGGATGGATGCTCTAAAACCCTCAATTTCTTTCGTTGAAGACTTTCTTTTACTACATTGTCGTGTAGCAAAGTGACCCCCCCCCCCGCGTATGTGTACTTGGATGTTTCTGTATTATTGCTTGATGAAGCTTGTTCAAAGTTTCGTTGTATAGATTTGCATTGACATTTACTCCAGGTTCCTTAAACTCCTTCAACAAGTGTGCTTCATGGTTGAAACAAAATGTTCACATCACCTTGCTTGCAGAAGGTTGTGGTATAAAATTCTTCGGTGATGGTGAACTTGAATGTTTCCACAGCATCGACGATAACTTACTGGATGGCCCGTAGTAATGGCACCAAGTTTCGGCACCAGCAACAATCGATAGCAAAAAGTCATCACCATATATATATAGCCTGTGAAGTGTTGCAGAGATAATCCCATTCGCAAGCATTTTTGTTTATTAGACAAGAGACGAGGAATCCATTGCGAATAAACTATGCTGTAACCCAGAATACGAACAATACTATGGACAGATACTACACTCGCACCAACAATTTCTGAAATTTTTCTAATTGAAATTTGACGATTTTCTCTAATAAGGCCTTCCACACATGCCATATTATTTTCTGTCAAAGCAGTACACCGTGCACCTGGTCGCGGCTCATTCATGGTCCCCTCTTTTCCATTCTTAAATTTTCGGCACAATTCCTTCACAGTAAGGTATGCAATATGTATATGCATTTCCATATACACTGTTTGCATTCGCGAATGAATCTGCAATGGCTGTACAGGCACACCCTCAGCGTATAAAAATTGTAGAGCCGCCCGCCGATCAAACTTGGATGGATTTTCAACAACAAACGCCATTTCAAAATCGAAGTTTTAAAAGTCAGAATCAAATTCAAACGCCAGAAACTTATTAATGTGTTGCTTACAAACTCTACTAACATTAACAAACGTCATTTGAATTATTGCATTTGTTTTCAAGGTTAAGTTGATCAAAGATGGGTTTCAGTTGAACAAGCCTCGTATATGTTTTCGAATAACGAGGAAACAAATTTCTTCCTTATTTTTGTTGAATACCGTTGAAATGCGGCTGCAGCCCGCTATTTGTATTTCGGCCGCTATCCAACTCGAAGACCACCGCCTGTAAAAATATTTAAATCTCTTGAAACGTCTTTCAGAAACGAATCCAAATTTACTGATTCCAGAATATGTAAACTCAGAACGTTTATGAACATGGAAAACAAATTAGCAGTTTTAGAGGCAGTGGAGGACAATCCACATATAAGTTGATCTAAGCACAAATGCGGGCATTAGTAGAATTTCACTTAAAAGAGATCTGCATACAGCTTATCCCTATCACGTTACGTCGGTACACGAACTGCATGAAAATGACTCTCAGAGAAGATTGCTATTTTTGCAATTTCTTTCAGAACAAACTTAACGGCTGTCCTGCTCATTTGAGTTGGATTGTTAAAAATTACTAAAATAATGTATTCAGAGGAAACTGTCTCGGAAAGAGAGTTGTGGATCAATGGCCATCAAGAAGTTGCGATATCACTTCACTAGGCTTTTTCTTTGGGGCACAATTAAAGAAATATTATACGGAACTTCCGTAGTGAATGAGCATCAAGTACACTAACATTCAATCAAGACAGTTTTATTTTGCGAGCCTTTTAAGCTCATTTAATAATTATTATTCTATATAAAGAGTTGGACAAAAGATTTTCAATAATTCCATTTAATTATTTTTGAAAAACTGTGCTTGTAATATCAGTTTCTACTATTGTGCGATAATAAGAGTTTTGGTTATATACAAAATGTTTTGCATATTGTGACAGTTTTGGGGCATATATAGACGTTTCTTGATTTTATAAATATATAATTTTGCTGGCGCGTAAAAATACTAAAGAAAATTAAACATTAAACATTTTAAAGACAAACATTTTCGAGAAGATTGACTTAAAACTATTTAGAATATTTAGACGTTTAGGAATATTTAAAAAGATCGCTAATGAAAGAATACAGCTTTCAGGTATTATAAAATCTTAGAAAACTATATAATACGGAATAGAAATATTTTTTAATTTACCAATCTTAGTGTTATTTACCGTTCCACAATTATGGAACTCCTCTCTGTACATATGTTTAAGCGGCCATGTTTCACTCTATAAAGATTCTGAAAGTAAACAACTTACTTTCTTCGCGGATAAAAGAATCTTGAAGCTTGTGCTGAATATCGAACAAGTGTTTAGTAGAGTATGCAGCAAACCGGTAAATATATTAAGTTATACTGATATTTTTATAAATTTGTTCATATAATTACATTATATATTAATACTCCTGAATAAAATTGCAGAATACAAAAAACACGTATATGATTTAATAAAAAAAAAGCCTAGTACTTATTCCGTTAAATGATGTGTTTTATTACTTTAGATATCATGTGAAAGAGGTTTGCCATAAATCAGGAGTTAATTAAGTCATTCAAATGCAATTGCATTAGCAAAAAATTGTGCTAAACAAAAAATAGAGTGAAAGAAAAATGACAGGTAAAGGAATTCAGAATTGAGAGACATTTTTTAATAGACTAGGTGATAGCTAATACTCAGGAAACTTTCACGTTATGTGTCTGACAACAAAAATGTTTAAGCAAGAACATTTTGTCGGCGTTCTGTAATAACAAAGAAAAATTAAGCTGAGTCATCTTAGATTATTCATAATGTGAATTCCGTGCATTTCGGCCTTAAAGGAAGACTTAGGTATATAATTTCTTTGTGAAATGAAACTTGCTATACGAGAAATAGGAAGCAATTAATAACGACGAGGAGACTAATTCCTTCGAAATAATGGCGAGAAGTAAATGGTCGTTCAATCGATTCAGCTTTCACTAGACTATAACGAGCAAAATGAATGAAGAAGTTTCCAGCTATATAAGAAGTTTGAAGTTTCTATTAACCAGTCGACGGTATTTTTAGTATACCATTACTACTGTCACAGGAAAGAATATGAAATTGGTTTCATAAATAGCTAATTAAATTACATTCATCATGTTATCCAAAACATCATCTACATAATTATAGCGGGCGTCCGTATTAAGGCTTTCGCAAGTTTTACTTGAAAATCTTAAGGTCAGTGATTCTCAACCTGTGGGTCCCCCTCTGAGGGACGCGAAATATCTAAGGGGGGGGGGCGAAGAAAGCGAAGAAAGTGGAAATCAAAGAAAAAACTGAAAAACTATTTCATTGAAAGAAAAGCATTTAGTGAAACTATTTATCGACTCAAAAACAAGATAAGAAGAAAAACAGAAAATACACTCTGGAAACAAAATAGTACAATTTATAGAACCCACTATTGAATAATCTAGTTGCACTTACTGGAACAAAACAATCTTGCAAAATATACCGGGCAACTACTTAAAACGAAACCAACCCAATGAATCTAAAAAGTAATGGCTTCCTTGGACCTGTCTTGCAGAGCAAAGTTTTTCATATGATATTGGAAATTGACACTCATAGTTCTCTTCCTATATTTAACTAAGATCTATATTTTGTTTTTAAGGCAGCCTCCGTAGAAAGCCTGATTTCACAAAGATAAGATGTTGAAAATGACAGAAGCGCACGAAGAGCTCTTGATTTTAGTGCAGAAAATTCATTATTAACACCGAACCAAAATTCAAATAGGGATTTAGATCCAAATTGTCTTTTAATTTCGCTGCTTGACATACAGTGCTGTGGCTTTTCTTTCTATTGGTTTACAAAACAATAACTCTTCAACTGCTGATAATCTATCGAAAAATCGTACATAAGCAATTAAATGACAATTCTTGTTATTATATGTTGCCTTGTCAAGCTGGATGGATAATAATTGGTCATAAAGTTTCGCCAAAAGTTTTTGCTGCATATTTTTATATATATAACACCAATTAATTAAAAAATAGTATTGTTTAATAGAGATAATTATGCACAGTAGTCGTTTAGTAAAACTTTCTCCAAACATAGTTTCACTATATTAGTCGCAGTTGGTAAAATTATATCTCCGATAGTATTGGTGCTTTCGGCATCTAGCTGTTTTATCTGAAACTTTGTAAGAAGCTAGTTAAACTTTTACATTTACAGACAAAGCTGTTTAATAATAGATTTTTTATTTTCGAAACATTTCAGTTTGGCAGCAAAGATTTCTCGAGGTTGGTTAACATACTCCTTACGAAGTGTTTTCAAACGCGCGTAGTTGCTAACTCGTTGCATGGACAATAATGAGCTGACTGAGTTGTGTCTGAAGTCTGCGCATACAAATAACACACACATGCACATTTGGCAACATGGTACAGAAAGAAATGCGTGGGTTCACTCTTGTATTCGAAAGATTTGATGACGTATTAAATTTGTATGAATATTTATTTAAAAATTTTAAGTTCATTCCTAATCGGTTGCACAGCGGAGCACTGCGGACGCCGGTCAAACGGTATTCGTAGTCCAGCATAATCCGCACTGGTCAGTAGTTGGATGGGTGGACCAATATAGTGGTATATGCAACCGATCGTGCTTCGGAGGCCATTGGCTTATACACAGAAGAAGAAGAAGTTTTTGCTTGGTTTGGTAACTTTCAAAGGTTTTGTCAATGTATAAGCATTGCAAGGGGGGACTGATGGGGGCGCCACAAAAACTATATTAAAAAATTTTTGAGAAATACTGCCTTAGGGGACATGCTGATAATAGCAGTAATAGTAATAAGTTTCCTATTCAAATAAAAATCGATCAGCGCAGACGAATGACGTATTGTAAGTGATAACAGTCCTTGAAATATGTTGAAGTGGACTTTTCCATATCAAAAGTACAAATAACTTTTCCATTAACACAAGTAAATGACTAATAACATTTTATCTGCCGTTTTTCGCTTCACATTGTGTGATACACTGGAAAACGTATACAGGGTTTCTCAGGTTCCGGGACTATCAACAAAATGAATAGAAAATTATATTTTTCTGATATTGTACCTTCCCAGGATAGTTACCCTACGAATGTAAACCGCATTACTCTTCTTGGCTATTATTAGTGTCTTTTAATTCGAAGAGATATCATTTTTACATTTAATATATTCCTGAATATAAAACGTGTACTTGTAATTCCAGAGTAAAAATGACGTTATTTTGTGATTTCGTGGTGTGATGTATAGAACTACTGTCCTGTAATGAGAAGCTCCAGGTTCCACTATTAGTTGGTCGTTCATCTTACGTAAAGTACCAACTAAACAATAACGAATATTATTTTTACACCACTCTTTTAACTTCTAAAGTCATTTCCTTTTTCAAAAATTCCAATTAATCTGTATCCTACATAATTATAAGAAAAACTATAACTATTAAAAATTGAAGATCCATGATAAGGCTTCTCAACTTTGGTGCTGTACCGTGTAATAATGAAAACTAAATACTATTTCCAGTTTTACCAGAGATGGTATTAAAATAATTAATAATGCTCGACTTGCATGTTATGTAATGTTTTACATTTAAGTTTTCGTAATATTTTAATTCTGTGCTTATTGGGCCTGAACGATACTAACGTGGTTATAGTATCTACCGATGTCTCAAATACAAGAAAATAACCTAAAAAAAACAAAGTTTTGCTGGTATTATTTCACAACTACTTTTAAATGATACATCTTTTTAGTTCGTATGTATGTAATCAATTGATCCGGCGACTAAAATCGATTATTCATCATCATCATCATCATCTGACATGGAGCTGACTCGAGGGTCGATCCTGGATACGCCAGGCCCACCCCATGCCAGTAGGTGGGTAGGAATTTACGGGATAGGGTGGGATCGGGTGGGGCATTGCAGAACGTTAGCATGTCTGCAATGCATACCGCAAGACACCGCTGCTGCAACACCGGGTAGTTAGTAAACTACGCATCAATGGGTGTTGAGTACATAGCCGAAACCATTATGCCATTATGCGTTTGATCTTAATAAACTTTGGTTTCAAAGTTTCACATTGTTCTTGTTTCACATCATGCTATTATTCTAAGGTTACTGATTGCACATCTCCTAGTTTCCTAATAACTAATAACCTATTTAATAGTTACTCTCAAACTTAGTTTTACTGTCCGTGATGCGATTATACATTCGACCCCAACAAGCTTTGGTACCAAAGTTTCACATTGTTCCAATCCCACATCGATCCACTGCTCTAAGGTTACCGATTGCACATCTCTTGGTTTCCCAATGACTCAGAACCTACTTAATATTCACTCCCAAACCTATCTAAACCGCCCACGATGCGACCATGCATCCGGCCCCAATAAACTCCGGTATCCAAGTCTCACATTGTTCCTATTTCATATCTAGCCATTGTTCCAAGGTTACTGATTGCACATCTCTTAGTTTCCCACTAACTAACAACCTACTTAATATTTACTCCCAAACTTATTTAAACTGTCCGTTATGCGATTATGCATTTGAGCCTAATAAACTTTGGTATCAAAGTTTCACATTGTTCATATTTCCCATTTAGCTATTGTTCCAGGGTTACAGATTGCACATATCTTAGTTTCCTAATAACTAATAAACTTTTTAATATTTACTCCCAAACTTATGTACACTGTCCGTTATGCGATTATGCCTTTGAACCTAATAGCTTTGGTATCAAGTTTTACATTGTTCGTGTTTCTTATCTATCTTTTGTTTTAAGGTAACAGATTGCTCCTATCTTTGTTTCCTAATGACTAATTAACTACTGAATATTTACCGCACTGATTACAACTGGTTTACCACTTAGTTGGAAGCTCGATTCTGGATTGTACTTCCTTCTTCTCCCTAACCTTCCCCCTGCAGTAGACCGCCAGACATCCATTGATTCCTTTCCCCCTGGTACCTGTTTCGTTCCGGCGACTAAAATCGATTATTTAATATAAAAATGGATTTTGATTCATCAAATTAATTAAGTTCCAGTCGACCGTGGACGCACGATATATTGATTAATTTCTATTATCCGTGAATTACTATGGTCTCTATTTCTCTTTAAATATCAAATAGTTGAGTAGTGTTCGTATGAAGACATCTAACAGTTAATATATTTTTTTACAGTTAACTTTTGCACTAATTACACGGTAATTTCAATTCTACTTTCCTATTATTTTATAAAAATATATTAAATTTAATGTAGATTACAAATCAATATACCGATGATTCAGCCACCAACAAGAATAAAATATTATATTGTTAATTTACTAATGCAGATTAAAATGTTTGCTGTAACTACATAAGCCGCAGCCAAATTTAAATGTTAGACCTAAGTTGCATATAAATCCGACTTATTAAAATACTGATTAACTTCTGCTTTATAACAGTTTCCATTTAGTAGGACAGCACTGCACAGCACCGCCTCAAACACGAGAGAAATCAGCAAACACCAATAGCTGCTTGATCAAACTTCTCATATTGTTTTGAATCATTGTGCTTTCTCACACTTAGACCTGTTCTGTACGTCACTAATAAATTTAACAATAAAATTTAAGGCCAGGTCAAGCTGAAAAATCATTTTCCAATTTAGAATAGACCAATAGGTCGCGTATCAATATTTATGTTTTCTTTTGGAGATTAATCCGCCTTTTCTTGATAATCTTTGTGAGATGTTCAAATTACAGAAATATGTATTTTGAATCCTACAGAAAGAAAGAAAATGTGTATGCTTTTTTGTTGCTACAATATTTAGATTAACAGTTTACAAAATTTACCGTGAATTTTGCAATGGTGTGGACTTTTTAGTTTTGGTTAATGTCTCATGGTTTAAGTCAGATTCCTGACAACTTTTTGATTTGCAAAGTGAAAATTACTAGAGAAGTTTATTGACATGTAATAAAACGGTTTTGTTTTAGCAACTTTGAAAAAAGTACAAAAAATTGCACTAAGAGAAATTTCAAAAGAAATAAAATGCTTTCTAATAAATGGTTATCGTATAATATCCTTTCTCTTTACTTGAGTTCGATCAATTAAGATTATCGATCAGGATGTACTTGGAATCACTAGGTGTTAATGTGATTATTATACACGCACTATAAATACACGCAAATTAAACGAAACAGGATTAAAAAAAATCCTACTGGAGATTGTATTAGTAGTAAGGAGTCAACTCGTCAACTGAATAATTAAATATTGTAGAATACAATATGAAAAATGTGAAAGCAAAGCTATTAAATTGAGCGAAATTTCAGACAAAAAAGTGTCCTACAGATTGTGTTACATCATATGAATGTGCTTTAATCTTTTGAGTATCCTTTCACCCTGCTAGTATGTTACAAAAGCATTTTCACTTAATGATTTCATAGAGACATCTTGTATTATTTCACATCGTAGCTTTCATAAATTGATTTCGCTTTCTGTAAATTTCAGTTTTATGGCTGCAAATAAATAAATAAAGCAAATATTATCCCACAGGGAGCACTTGCACATACACTGTATTAGTAAATTACCTTGACATATAAAAACATAAGCAAGAAAACGAGAAAAAACTACTTCAGTAAATACTTTAGAAGTGGATGTGGAACATCAATGATATAATATATATATAAATATATACATATACAGGGTGTATCAGAAA
>JABXWE010022857.1:0-24920 GCA_014611495.1 Limonius californicus
GTATATTCCAACGCACCATTTTGACAACTGTCAAAATATCTCCAAAGCCTCCTCTTTCGATTGTTATCAGTAATTTAGCGATTAATAAAATATATTTTTTGTTATTTCCTATTAAAAATGAACAAATCATTTTGGCTCTCACTGTACTATTATACAAAGTTTTACTGAAGTAAGTATGGACCTACGGGATCCAGTTATGGCGATCAGCCAGCAACTCCAATATCGAGATCTTACAATGATTCCAATCTAGTGTGCTGCGTACCATAGTAAACGATCCGTGGTACGTTCCCAACTAAGTGATCTACCAGGACCTCCAGATCAATTCAGTTAAGAAATCACAAAGTGCAGTGTCAAATACCCCGATATACTTAGTATCCACCCGCATAACTTAGCAGTGAATCTACCGGACAATAGAAACGAAATACGTAGATTAAAGAGGTTCCAACCTCTAGACCTAATAGATAGATGTAATGTAAATTCAATCATGCTCTATGAATTCTATGTGTTAAAAATACTTAGTACCAGCTATGCTGATTGAAGTGGCTATGCCACTACATGTTAACTTCATATCATACAAATTGCTGAATGTCCATATAGGATACATTGCAAATGTAACGTATGTAACGTATACCTTTTTTTTATTATTATGAAGCTTTCACAGGCCTTAGAGGCCCATCGCTTTTGGTGTGAGACAAGGCTAAGTTAGTTTGCGCAATGCACTACAGGGCCCGACTGTGCGAGTTACCGTGTTGGTGCGTAACCATGCTTAACCTGCTGTTGCGTGTGAATGTTTTTGTTTATGGTCTTCTTACTCCTCTAATGCGACCGTAATTCGAGAAGTGCCATTAATTTGATCCCCAATGGAAAATGGCGACCGGGACCCAGTACCGATCACCCAGGGGATTAGAAACATTTCCGACCCTGGGGAGATTCGAACCGGAAAGCGTTTGGACTATTACATCTAAAGCTTTGGCTCTCTACCACTGAGCCATCCCCGCCCTACTTTATACTGCCACACAATTATTTTAGATTTGATAGAAAACAAAATAATTTCAGAAGTAAGCTAGTTTGTTCAAAACATAATTTAATTATATATTAAAACGGAAAATTAATTTAAAATGGAATACGGCTTTTTTCTTCGATCTTCCGTAGATTTGTTTAACTTTATTTATTCGCTGCTCGATCACGCTTATGTCAACTTTCTTGTAACATTTCTTTATTCTTGAAATGATGTGTTTCCCTGAACTGGCTTGCCATTTATCCTGATAAACCATATTAGAATGGATAGGCCAAAAATTTCGGTTTGGCCTAGCGGCCTAGGCGGGGATGTTTAGTGGAATCGCGTCCTTTGCCACAAAATTGATATTTTTTGACGATAGCCAATCTGAGGTCTTTTTCGTGTAGTGACTGGTTGCCAGGTCTGGCCAAAATACCAAATGGTTCCTATTATATTTCTTCTCAATAAATTTATTATTGCGAGACAAGTAAATCTTAAATACTCCTCTGCATTTATGGCAAAACTTTTTGCTGAAGAAGCATACATCATTTTCAGAAATGGCGTACCAGACTAACACTTTGTTTCGAATTTGGATTTCTGGATAAATTTAACTTTGTTTGGGGCCTCACTATCAGGTTCCTCGTGGAAACCCCTGTTGCCAGCCAGAAATCCATGCAAAAAGGTGAAGTATTTTTCAGCATCCATTATGAGCTCTGTTTCAGCCTTCAAATACTTCCTTCTTAATTTTCTGCACTGGCCTGGCATTGTTTGGAGCTGTTACATTAAGCATTTAGGAGCAACGGTTTGCTTGCGATATTGCAATCCCATATCTTTCAAATTTTTCGCAATACATGTCTTCGACACCTTGTATTTACTTGTCAGTTTTCGGAAACTTACTCCAATCTTCTTCTTAGCATCGTTTATCTCTTTATTAAGAGCTTTATTATTTCATTTACGTTTTTTCGGGTTTCCCGGTAAGCAGCTTGCAGGAAAATTATTGCCGTACCTTTTAATTATGTTATACATGGTCCTCTGTGCAATATCTTCAGTAATAAAATGTTACAAAACTTCCTCTTCGTAATTCTGTCCAAGCATATAATATAACCGTTCGCGTAAATGAATTTGATCCAAACTGTCATCATAAATATAAATCTATCTACAACTCAAAACAAAACCGTACTAACTGTCACAACAGGACATACACAATATAACCCCACGGGATAGAAAAGTTACTGGGATTGGCGCATTAAGATCATGTTTTTGGTACTTCCCCAGCCAGTAGAGGCGCAGGAGTAGCTGAGGAACTGTATCGCATTTATCATAACATAGGAAGTTCGAGCTGTCAAACTGGCAAGTGCGCATATTCAAAGAACAACTCTGGACAATTTTCGCACGTCTTGCATCCGTGAATTTTTTAAATTGGTTTCTGTTTCGTTAATGTGATTTTTCGGTAGTTTTCCTTGTTCATTTCTATGAATTTAAACTTTTTCTTAGCTTGAAGGAGTATGTTTTTTTTATGATTTTTTTACGCCATCTGACGGTCATATGTAATATAATACTTCCCAAGCCGATAAGGTGGCGCTAATACGGTTTTTCGAACCAAACTGTGAGAGTTCCTTCTACATCTATCTATCTTTATACAGGGTGTTAGGGAAGTCGATCGAAAAATTTCTAGGGGTGAATCAGTGGCCGAAATGAAGTCGAATATTCCTTTGAAATTTTTTGCTTAAATGGATGGTTTCCTCATAAATCACTGTTAAAATTGGTGCCAAACATTTTTTAGACTGCTGAGATTAAACTTTGATAATGCACAGTTTTTTAATCTAGCATGTGAGAAGGGATGTGAAAAAATTGATCGATCTGTTTTTTTTATGCTAGATTTGTTTTCATTTCCCATTAACACCACAAGCAACACTATCAATGTTTGAAAACTTTATTTTTTAAGAAACATGTAAACAAATAAACAGTAAATAAAAAATTAATCAATACAAAAATGAATATTATAGAAATTGCTCAAAGTGGGCGCCGTCTGCCCTGATACAAGCTCTGGCTTTGCGCTTAAAGGACTCTCTTACCCTGGCAAGGATTTCTATGTCGTTGCGAATGCTGTCAGCAACAGTCATAATGCGTTGCTGGAGATCTTCAGCATTTCTTACACGTGTACGATACAAAACAGCTTTCATGTGTCCCCACAGAAAAAAATCGCAACTATTCAGATCAGGTGTTCGGGCCCGCCAAGCAATAGGTCCATTTCTGCCAATCCATCTATTTGGGAATGTTATGTCCAAGTGGTCACGAACATCCCGACTAAAGTGAGCTGGGGCGCCATCGTGCATGAACCACATATTTTGGCGTGTGGCCAGTGGGACATTTTCTAGCAGATCGGGTAGATTCTCCCTTAAAAACTAAATAGTGTGCACCATTTAGTCGAGCGGGTAACACGAAAGGACCAATTAGAAAATCCCCAACAATTCCTGCCCAAACGTTAATAGAAAAACGACGCTGAAAATTTTTTTGAAGGACTTCATGTTGATTTTCATAGGCCCAGACATGAGTGTTATGATAATTGAGTATACCATCCCTGGTAAAACAACACTCGTCTGTCATATGGAGTTTGGAAAGAAATTCTGGATGTTGTTCAGTCTTCTGCAAAAGCCACCGGCAGAAATTAATCCTAGGGGCATAGTCATATTCCTCTAAGCTTTGAACCCGTTGTGGATAAAGAAGGTTCTCATGTAAAGTTCACCAGACGGTCTAATGGCTTACACCTACTTCTCGCGCTATTTCGCGTGTGATAACTGAGAATCTCTACTTCCGCATCCAAGACACGCACCTGTCTTCCTCTCCCTGCTTCGCATGGTCTAGGAAAGATGGATCCTGTCTCTGTAACCCTTTGTGTCACCGCTGTGAATGTTTCTCGATGTGGTATTCGACGTTGTGGAAAGCGCCCTGCATAACGCCGAACTGCAGCAATTGCATTGCCACCACATTCCCCATACACAAAAAGCATATCGCCATATTCTGCAAATGTAAATACTACCATTTCCGTTGAATAAATACACCGAAAAATTATTGATAGATTATTTTACTGAAAACGTCAAATTTTTAACAAATAACACAAACTGACATATTAAAAAAGTATTGCAGGTAACATGCTAGATTTCAAAAAACAGTGCATTATAGAAATTTATCCAGCAGTTCAAGAAATTTACGGCACCAATTTTAACACGGATTTATGGGAAAACTATGTATCTGGGCCAAAAATGTCAAAGGAATATTCGACTTCATTTTGCGCCCTAATTCTACCCTAGAAATGTTTCGGTCGACTTCCCTAACACCCTGTATATATATATATATATATTGCTGTGTTCTTTACCCTATAGAATATTATAATTATAAACTATACTTAGACTATATTGATCTTATGAGATAAACCAAATATAAGGTGATTTTTTTGGTTTCGTAATACCTTATGTATGTATAAAAGGATACTATTTTGATGATTGGAAGATGGTTTTTATATGAAATTGTTTATAATTAATTTCATTATCATGTAATAGAGCTTATTTAAAAGATTGTATTGATTAAAATTGATAATTGGATACCTAATAAGTGAATAAGGTCTTGCATGATCTTCGGAAAGTGATGCGTAGTGCTACTTTTGGATTAAAATTGGTCTTGTGAGTGAACATTCCGTAGAGAATGATGTTGAAATATAGTAGTGAACCGTGGGATGTTATTTTGAGTACTTTGGGTAAATAAGGGAGCCCTAAAACATAAAAAACTTGATTATTGTTGATTTATATTTTGTACATATTTATGTGACAAGCTGTATTTGTATTTTAAAGTATTAATATTGTTGTAAATAGTTTATACGTTGTTTGAGGAAGGTGTTAAAGCACTGTTTTATTTGGAAAGGATATGTTCTTGCATATTTAATTGTATTGTAAAATTTAGATTATGATTTTCATGATTTTATGCCTTAATTGTTAAATTCTGGAAATTTTGAATGTTTATATACTTGTAATTTTTTTTATTTCAAATGTCGTATTTGGTACTAAAAGAATCGTAATTTTATGAAGATCATAAACATGAATTTAGTTTTTCGAATCTTAAATTAATTTTCTTGTATTTTGTAAATTTAAAATGTTATTTAACAATTGAATATGTAAACAATAATTTTAGACGTTGTGATTGGTCCGTTTCTGAAGTTTGCTGCGTGGAACGTTCATTTTTGTATGATTTTGCGAATTTAGTTGTTTTTTGTATTTAAAGCAGAAGGACGCTTTTTCTGGTTCGGTGTGAATTAAATTTTAAGTTAATAAGGATCAAATTCGTTTAAAAGTAGGCGTGGCTTCAGTCTTGTTTAAATTAAAATCTTCAAAGTTGATATTTTATAAAAATTATAAAGTGTAAACAATTTTCAATTAATTTAAAATATTGTTGAGTGTTAAGTGTTTATTAAGAAATTAAAATTGCATTTTTACCTGAAGTATAAGTTAAACTGGGTTTTTCTATTTCAACGTCCTCATAACCTAAAATAAAAAGTGAAATTTAAAAGTGAGTTCATTGTTACGATTTAAAGAATAAACAACTTACCTATATCAAGTGATAAGAGTATAATAAAATTTGGAAGTGTTCACTGGAGATTACACAACACTTTAATTATTTAATTTAATGGTTTGTATGAGAGCGAGGTCAGATATTCTACCAGAAGTCAAGCTGTTTGGAAGAAGTTGGCGGGATTCAACTGACAGTGCATTCCAGGAAATTTGAGTGTACATTCGATAGCAACATTATTGATGTACACTGAACTTCAAAAGTTTGGATTAAGATAAGTCAACTTTGATTTAATATTTATATTTGTGTAAACTTTTATTGTTGGAATTTTGTGACTATCATTAAGCGAGGCCACGAACTAAAAAACCCTGAGATATTTGTATTTTTATATGCTGGTATTTTTAAGTAATGTTACTGGCATAACCAACTTAAAAATTTAATTTATGAGCTAGCCGAGGTAAAACCAAAATTTAATTGAGTTTAATAATAATATTTATGTATATAAAATAATTCATAGCATCTTTTAGGTCACCATCAACGTGGGTTGAATTATTTATATTTATTAATATATTACACAGCAACATATATTATATATAATGAACTTTACGTTCAATGAGTACGCCGATATGTACATGGTATACGGTTTCTGTATTGGAAATACTAACATCGCAGCCTCTCTATGTCATGAATTTGGTCACCAAAGACGGTTTTCCTTTAATGTATAGCTGGGCAGTATAAGCCACAGGGTGGTTGGACCAATTTACCTACCAAACTGTGTTAGTGCCGATGAATACCTCAATGCTTTGGAACAAGTTATTGATGAGAATCCGCTGATCGTACTACGTAATATGATATACATGAATGATGGAGCTACTGCTGAGTGATTGGGAGGAATACTTCCCAAACAGATGAATTGCTCGCCCGGAGGGGGGGGGGATTTTATGGCCCGCGAAATAACCTGATCTCAATCCTTTAGACTTTTCTGTTTGGGGCTTTATTAAAGAAATGCTACGCCTCCACCAAACGCGGACGACGTTAGAAACATAATTAACGTGGCAGTATTAGAAATTATACCATTAATAGTGGCGCAAGTAGTGCAAACGATACATCGAAGATTGGAAGTATGGTTACAAGCAGACGTATTAAGATTTTCGACTAACAATTTTACGAAGAACATTAAAACGTGTAGCTTTTTCGTTAATTTATACACACCCTGTATAATTATAACTATTTTTCAAAAGTTGCATAATTTTGGATGCAATGAGTATGCATCCTGAAGGAAACCTTAAGCAATTAAACTGTGAAACAGATAAAACCTCCAACAATGGTATCTGATTTATTCTCACCGTTTATGCTACACTGAAAGTTCTATCGAACTGTGTTGAGAGAAAGGCATCAGAAGTTTACGTCGTTTAGAAAATGGAAGAGCCCTGTCAAATACTCCAGAGGCATGTACGAAATATTATAGCTTGATGCCTGTACTTAATTTTATGAATGCATAAAGTTTCAGTTTTTCAGACGAATTGCAGTGTGTATGTAGGCATCCGAAGGAAATTTCATGCAAAACATATTCGTGTTTATGGAATGATATGCCTAATAATACATATGCCACGCAGTTTGTGATAAAGTATTCCAATTTGTTCAATAACAATCATGGCTTATGCTGGACAGTTTTGCTACAGCATATTAATAAAACAATTTTCAGTTCGCCTACGCATAGAAAATCTTAACACAATTTCCTACATTTTCATTAAAGAGTAATACGCTGTGTAATTAAAAAATGCCATTAAGGTAATTTAAAGAGCTGTATTAATTATAAAAGTCGCTCTCAGCGGTGGATTACTTCAGAGGGTCGAATGCAAATATGATGAACCCAATTGGAGTTATCGATTTACATTCGTATTATCTTATTTGCATATAAAGTAATATCGAGGTATGAAAAAGGAGATAAACTAAAGTGCAGAAGTTTTAACTGCTAATAGAATCGGATGAACGTCAAACAAAGAAATGAGAAAAAGAATTAGGAATGATGCCGATTGAACTAGCTGCTGGTTGTTACAATGTCAGTTTTGCTCGTAGTTATAAATGTACGGGTCAATGCTAAAACAACAATTCTGTAGATTGACTGAATCGTTAGTTTTAGATACTACGTATTATTTAAGTACAACACACACATGAGGATTGCCGTAATGGAGTCAATTGTGCAAGTCGCGAAACTCTTCACAAGGGAAAAGGATAAAGGAAAGCGAAAGGAAATTATTATCGAGAAGAGATGATGATACTGCAAGCTAGGGTAATGGAGATACTGTAAAGACTGTTCATAATAGTTAGTGCAGAGAGAGCCCTTTATGCATGAATTGTTCTCATTACAAAATCTGGCGGTTTAATACCAAAACACCCTTGACTTCGGAACACCAGACGGCACATTAGTGCAATTCAATTATAACTTATACGTGTTAATATTATGAACTTAGACAACTTAGGCTAAGGGTTACCCGAATATTAAAACTGCAGTTGTAAATAAGTCGAACAACGCTCATTTCGGTAAACAACTGTTAGATTACTTACTTTACGATATCTCTTAACAAGGATACTTAGAAACAATGATATTAAGTTAAGGAAATTAATGTGTTCAGTAGCACAATTATGTATATTGTTTCAAACTAAATATTACGTTCTATTGTAAGCGAAGGTATGGAGTAGACAATATAAACAGCGGTAAATATTTAGACCAATCTCAGAAAATAGCGTTTTAAAAAGTCTATGGATGTAAAATAAGTGATACAACCATTGTGCAGGTGAAAAATAGATTTAGATTTCCTAAAAACGACTCGCTACTTTTCAAAGCAGTAATTTCCGGTAAGATAGATAAGACTGATAAGCGACGCTCTGCAGAGAATGTAAGCGCTGTTTAGCGACGTCAGCATCACTTTCATCGCAGATTACCCAGTAGTATTTCCTCTTTCCTGTATGATACTATCGTTATGGAAATTTTAGTTGACAACAAAAATTTAGCTACCCTGTAAATGCAGTTTTAGATATAAGCAACAATAAATCTACAAATTATATAAATTTGCGGTATACATTTTCATTATAATTATTTTATAAATCAATTATTTAATACTTCGGTTGGAGATAATCAAAAATTTTAGTGTTAACTTTATTTAATTACTTGTAGCATTTTACAATTTGCTTCATTTGTAGGTCTTTGGCTATATTCAAATTTTTTAAATGATTTTACTATTAAATAAAGTATTATTTAGTTATATTCTAAGATAATTCTGCATTGTTCTTAAGTTTGCCAGCAAGAACAGAAAAATATTTACTTAAAATTATTTTGCATTCCCCACAACGACGTTCCTAAATTCCAGTAGTTCAGGTGTAATTTAGGGTCGTAAATCCTTCAACACTTACAAGTACAGGGAGTTCGGCGGAATACCAACTAAAGAATGGAGGGAAAAACTGCCAGAATTTTTTAATTTAAAAATCTTGCAAGCCTCGCTATAAATCAATCTACAGCTTTAATTAATGTAAACAATTTTAAAACTTGCGCATGTTTATTTCGGGCACCTGTTATATACAAGGTGCATATAAAAATGCAAAGAATATTTAGGTACTGTTCGAAAACTCACTCATCAGTTACTTGAACAGATACTACGAAAGTATAGTGTACTGAAAGTTTTATGAACTAACATTGCTGCTACATAATTTTTGGCGTATGATTATAAGAACCCTTTCAGAAAAAATGTTATCTTATATTCCACATACATGCCAACGCCTAGCTCGTATATTGTAAAGCTCATCCTTTATCCTTGCGTGCGTGATCAAATTACCCTATCCACTCAGCTTTATACTACAGATGGGGAACTACCGTGTTACCGCTAATTTATGTTAACATTAATGTTTTAATAGTGTAGTATAACTGCAGAATAGCCGTTGCAGATATATACAGTCAATTGTGTAATTACTAAAACACCCAATAATTTACTTAGTAAAACTTTCACTGGCGCTCAGCTACTAGAACATATAATATTATCTTAAGAAATTTTGGATGGCATCAACAGTACCAACTTATTTATTTGAACTATTTTGAATCAGAATACTTTCCATTACGTTTCTCCTACTAAACTGATTCAGTGAGTAGGAAGGTGTTCAGCTACAAAGGTTAGAACCACGTTGTTGTATCAAACATGTGCGTATTCCGTACGCACAGTATACATTATATATACATAGAAATATGATCAAACATCCTTTTGTATCAACGTTAGAGTTGCTATAGATATTCTCCAGGTTAACATTAGCTGTTCATTAGAATATAGCGGAGCCACTTGTTCTTACACTGTGTTCCTGTAGATTATACAATTGTACACATACATTAGTTTACAACTTCATTCCGAGCGTCGACATTCGGCTTGAAATGTTCTTTTCTCACGGAAACCTGAACTCAGGACTCTAAAAATGAACGATTATGTCTTTACCGAGTTGTCCACCTGCACCAATTATAATATAATAAAAATGGTTACGAATACTATTTGCTAGAACATTATCCCAAGATCAGAATATACAATGTCACTTTACTCAAAAACCGTTTATAGAATTGACTTAAACTTTAAATTATTTCATAGCCTCTAGACATTAGAAACATATTGCGCAAAGAATGGGTACGAAGAAATTAATCGTAAAATTGGAGCGCTTCCAATTGAAGGGTGTTTAGCAACAACAACATATGTCCAAAATTTCCGAAAGCGAGATTTTTGCGCCATCTGTGGCAGAACACCGGTATTCATGTAGCACAGTACCCGGGTACCTCAAAAACGACATAACTACCGAGAAATACAGCTTTAAAATTAAGGCATTTCTGCAAAAACAGCATTAGTCCACAGCAGTTTCGTAAAAAACCGCTTATGTCCAGGACATAAGCTGTTTTTGATCTGTCTGTAGCACTGATCAGCATAACCTCGAAGATTTCGGTGTGTTTTGGTTAACGTATGTGAAAGTGTTTTAGTTTTAAATTATTATAAACTGTGTAAAGGATATATTGGAAGGCTTCCCAAGGCATGAGGAGGAAAATACAAGTGAGTGGCCAACGAGAAAGAAACACAAGGAACGTAAATACGACGAAATAAAGAAATCAAAGGTACTTGGGGTGGAACACATTAATCACGTCGGGAAGCATGTGGAAGCTAGAAAAACCAGAAATAATTGCAGGTACCTACAGTTAAAACTATTATGAATAACTTGTTATAAATAAATACTTAGGCAATACACTACTTATTATAGATGCAACCGGTACCAGTGTTTTCAAAAGGTTACTGAAGAAGATCGTAATCGTATATTGCAAATTTTTAACAACATGCATGATAAAAATGAGCAGGATGGTCATTTGTGCGCTCTTATTAATATTAAACAAATTTCTAGAAGACGACCAAGAAAAAATCATGATATTGTTCCAAAAACTCATGCAGCTTCTTATACTTACAAAATTCGGAAAGCTGATGGAGAAGAACAGGCAGTTTGCTTACAAGTATTTATGAGTTTTTATGGAGTAACTGTAGTTAGAATTAGAAGACTTCAAAATAGCTTGATAATGTTCGGAAAATCTCCTAGGTATAAAAGAGGAGCACATGAAAATCGCCCTACAAAATCCCTCAAGAATTAATACTTATAATAGAGCTCCGCCGACAGTCTCACTATTCTTGAGAGAACCCTGATTGTGTATATTTACCAGAAGGTGTTTCAATAAAAATTATGTATTCTCTATTTGTGGAAGAGCACAAGCTTAATATTCCATACAAAATTTACTGGACCGTGTTTACTAAAAACTTTAAGATTAAGTTTGGGTTACCGAGATCGGACACTTGTGCGGGGTGTGATAATCTTCACCAGAAGTTGAATTCCCAAACCACGAAAAACTTCAGTTATTAACATCAAAACAACGACATCTAAGAAAGGCAGAATCTTTCCATGAACAGAAAAGGAACTACAGAGAAAAGGCTCAACGTAATGAAGTGACATGCATTAGTTTTGATTTTATGCAGAACTTGCCTTTACCACATATACCTACATACCCTGTATTTTTTTCTCGACAACTCTGGTATTATATTTTTGGTATTCATGATCTTGGCACCAATGAAGCTTCTATATATACGTATTATGAAGGACAATGTAAGAAAGGATCTTCGGATGTAATTTCCATGCTTTTCCATTATTTAAAGAATGCAGATTGTTCCAGAAAGTTAGTTCTATTCAGCGATGGGTGCCCAGGACAAAACAAAAATTACGCTATGGTTCATTTTTTATATATCCTGGTTCATTCATTGCACATGTTTGATTTTACTAAATACGTTTTTCCTGTGCGAGGACACTCTTTCTTACCAAATCATCAGGATTTTGCTTTCATTGAAAAGAAGAAACGAAAGCATGGTATAGTGGAACTTCCAGAAGAAAGGGACGAACTTATCAAAAAAGCGCGTGAGAAGCCTAATCCATTGAAGCTAGTAAAAATGGATCCTAAAGTAGTGTATGATATAGATAAAGCTACACAGAAGTACTTTTTAAGAAATCCTAAGCCACAGATAGCAATAAAAATGGTAAAAGTTTTGGAAATAAACAAGGAACATTTAGATTTAGAAGTAAAAGGCTTATACAACGGTCCTTGGAGACGATGTCTTGTAAGAAATAGAGTTCGTTTACCAAACGAAATTGATTTACCACCACTCTACAAGGCCCCTACTCCCATTTCCACAGCAACACTGAAAAGTCTCAAGGCTCTGCTGGAGTTTGTCAGTAGTCATAGGAAAAGAGGGTTCTATGAGTCGATATTTCAACAGCAAGGATTTGGAGATACAAATCAACCTGCGACATCAGAAGACGTCGAAACGGATAATGCCGACAATAGCAGCGGTTGCGAGGACTAAATAATGTGTAAAGTCTGGTTTTTTTAATATAACATCCTTTTTTTCTGTAAAAACCACATATGTCTGTTTAATTTTGTTGGTTCTGTGTTGTGTTATAAGCATTATAAATACCACAATGGGTATTCGGGCTTGTCGAGGTCTTCCAGTGTTAAATCTGGCTGGCTGCAAACTTTCTGTTTCTCGAAGACGACATTCGAAATTATCACCTTTGTTTTATTTTTGTGTCTACGGCCAACTAAATTTTGTAACACAATTAAACCTGCAACAATAATATCGGTTATCAGTGTTTGAGTAAACATTTTCTTTTCTTCGAAACTATACGAATTACGGAGTTTTTCCAAGAGACAAAAAATGAAGCTAATGAATAAGTCTTCACCTTAAAAAAACATAGAATCGTATCATCATCCTTAAAAAAATTCTGAACAAATTTATCAGGGGGTGGGGGCGGTTTTAACTCTTCTCCAATTTTCTTTGGATTTCTTTCGTTACTGAAAGTAGTGGCTTTCTTTGAAGTGCCCAGGTACCAAATTTCATTAAAATTGGTTAACACGTTTCTGAACAGCATACAAAAATGTGATTTTTTAAGTCAACTTTGAACTCCTCTCACGGACAAACGGTACATTTTGGTATATGACAAAGTTGGGTCCAATCGATTTCTTTTGACCTCTAGAATACGTGGTAGCTCTATGTCCCAGGAGTTTTGGGACACCCTGTATAATTTACTTAGGGAGGAAGAAAAACAAAATAAATTAAATAAATTACATTTTCTTGCAACTAGCAATCATATTTTAAATAGAATGATTACTTTTTATACTTTGAGAATAAATGGGCGCCAGGTGACAAATTTAAAACTTGCCGCCAAATCTTAAACAAAAATATATAAAAACCACGGTCTAGCACTCGAGCATGATTAATCAAATCTCAGAAGTCGGTTCTATAGGACGTTTTGGCAATCTCTGAGAAAATGGACATATACATAAACAACCAATTTCGCAGCTAAACTCAAGTTGATTCTTCACTTCAGCCGGTCTGCGTACGATGACGTATAAATGCCTTAAAGAACTCTAAAATAAAATTCGGGTAGTCTTAAATATTATCCTCTGGTATTTCCTCTGTTCTATGATGCTCTCGTATTTCCTGCATAGGTATGTAATGTTTGGTTTACCTTAATGAGCAACCTCTTCATCTATATGTGAATATTTCTTAGGTCTGACGTTGATCTTCAAAACAGCCCTTAGGTAATATGCAGTAGCATCCGAAAACTTCGAACTTGATTCAAATTTCTCGAAATTTACCTTCGTAAGTTTAACTAGCTCACTCTTTATTTACAGAAACTCGTTTTTTTAACTTTAACAAACGTATTTTATTATAATAAACGAAGTAAATTGATTTTAAATTTCAGGAACAAAAACAAATGCGTGTACTCCCACGTAATTACAAAAATGCTCCCTTGTTCATTGTTTTATCAACAAAATTCTTAACAACGGACAAAATCTCCTTAACAACGATGCCAACATTACACAAATATAATCAAAGGATACTAGGATCAAATTACAAAATTGAAATTCTTATTTTGGCAGATAAATAATAAATATAAAAATGTTCAAATATCATCGGCGTCACTGTCCAAACACGTTCTGACTTTATAAACACACCATACAAATTCGAATTCAACCTCTTAAACACACTCTGTACTTCACGATTGTCCAAAATACATTTCCAGAAACTGTTTCGATAATGCAGCAAATTCCTACGTGGCTTAATAAATATCAGAGCTAAGCTCATATTTGAGTTTGAGGCATTTCATTGTATCTGTCTATATGTATTTCTTTACATATATACCTATAAGCTTTTAAACAAGAATATTTAACAATATTTATTTTTGTCATAGGTTTATATCAAAATACGAGTTTGGCAGGGTTTCCAACCAAGCAAGAAGTTATCTGCGTTATGGTCTGCCCTTTATTATTTACCACAAAGAAACCGAATTCTAAGACATCATAATAATGAACGAGTATCCTTATAAAATGACATCGAACGAGCTAACGAGTCAATATTCATTACAATATATATTATGTTTATATTTACTAGAAAAATGTTTGGTTATCCATTGTTTGCTCCTGGTTTTTTTAAGCACGAAACAAATACAGATTTCGCTATATTTGTATTACGTGTTAGTTAAACCACGTAAGGATGGTTTAAAGATGCTGTTGTTGAAATACATTTTAACAGATTATAAAGGCGTTAATATGTTATATTATATCCATTATGGCGAGCAGCCCGTGTAATAGATAATATTACTTATTTTTGGATAAGTTCTGCTTTAAAAAACCACAGTTTAACTTTTATTTTGCATTTCAGGTTTTATTCTTATATTTTTGGTTAGATGGTTTTGAAGTACTAAAACCACCCTGGCTAAAAAGCCACCAACATCGATTAACATAGATAATATATGGAGTTATGAGATGACAAATTCAGAAGTTTTCTAAAGTGTCAAACTTTGCGGAATTTCCAATGTGCTAGAATATAAAATAACGGAGAATTTTTGACGTAGAAAAATAAATTAAATCCAGATAGATCGCTTTCATAGTTAAACTGTTTTATTTGGTTTACTGTACAACATTTTATATGTGATGGTTTTAAAAAATATTGATTCAAAATTGTGAAACATTAACTGTGTTAAATGCAAGCACATGTACATGAAATGAAATGATAAATAATAATTATTATTCCTAATCTAAGGCAGCCAAATGCTATTGTTGTTTGTTGTAGTTATAGTCGTAGCTTAATATGCCATGTGGTGGTTGCTTTATTAATAATGGGTTTAGATACACGTACTCCACATTATTAGTTTCGTAACCACGATTTACAAACTATATGTTCAATTACTGTTTGTAGTTTTAATGTTCCGTATTTAGCAGGGCAGGGTTGATATAGGTCACTATTGAAACTAAACTTATGATAATATGACATTTGTTTAATTCCTTAGACTAATTTCTATTGCGTATCTATGATTAGTTTAGGGAAAAAATTATTTGTAAGAAGTCATGTAAAGGCAACAAATCAGTTTACAAAACTGTTTTAGAAATGCGATCGCTAACAAAATCTAATATCTTAGTAGTTGAAATATTAACACTCAATATTTTATATAATTATAACTAATGTTGTTGCTTGGTAGCATATATTCAATATTTAAATGATACCACACACGAATCTTTGTAGATACCCTATATTTAAAAATTGCAGGTTTGCATTAAAAGGGTAGTTCGATTTCGCTTCAGTTTCCCCAGCTACAGCTACAAAACTGTCATGAAAAAAATATATGAGATTTCCAGTGAGCAGCGTGTATAGAATTCCATTCAGCACGCGCGCATTTATCGCATCAGATAGGTATTGTACAACAATTTATCGAGCTTACAAATAAACATCGCTACTTAAAGATGAAATCGGTAATTATTATTCGGGGCGTTTGCTTCATTTGATTGCAATTTGAACTAATTATAGCATTTATTTGTTTGAGTGTTGTATTTTTTAGATTACTCGTGGAAAAAGTATGTACATGAAAGAGTTTAATGTTCTAGGGCAAAAGCTGCCATATAAAAATTATGAGCAGCACTAACGTATAGCAAGCAGCGGCATTTTGGCAATAAAAAATTCGCAAAACCCCGTTTCTTTATATCATTATTTAAGCCCAAACACGAGAAGTAAAAAATGGACGAGTTAAATATATGCAGCGGACAACCGGGACAAATATAAAGGAACAATTTTGCCAGCAGGGAAATACGGTTATGTAAATACGACAAGCGACAGCGAACCCCGTGCTACCGAATCCCCAAAGCAGAAACGTCTAGCCCGCGTAATATATGTGAATTTTCCTTGTGCAATGCACACACGCTAATGTTTAAAACAAATAAAGTAATAATTTACAAGTATTGGTATGTTTCTTATAAACTTGCCTTAATCGCAAAGCAAAAAGGTATGATTCAGTATGTAATGTTTAAGACTTTAGGAAAAATTTAAGCTTCCAATTATTCAGTCTATACAAGATGCTTTTTGGTAACGCGAAGTTTGTATTTCCTATATGAAAACAGTATTGGATAAGAGTAATATTTTAATATTTGCAAAAACGTTATGCGGCTCATTACTATTTTATAGCCTAATTATGTGATTCCTAGCAGCAAGATGCCATATCATGTGTAGGGTGAATTACTTGAGCTTCTGAACTACTCAAAAATGAATATAGGGATATTGTAATATAAAGCGTATATGCTTGTATTTGGCGGCTAATAGTCGTCTATTATTGATAACTAGAGCAAGCGGCAATGTTTGATGTTAAAAAACAATCGAATCCAGTTCTCTGTTTTGTTTATTGTTTTTTATTCGTGTGTTACATTTGTGTTCTTAATAATAAACAACAATGCAGGGAAACCATTTAACAATAGAACAACGAAATTTAACCGTTGCTGTGCATCAAAAAGGAGATCGCCAGGTCGACATTGCTGATATGTTAGGAACCACGCTGAGCGTAATTTCACGTGCCCTTGCGCGCCTTAGAGAAAAAGGTACGACTACAAGAAGGCCTAGAAATGAATCCTTTTGCTTCACAACGCCTCGTGAAGATTGATTTCTGGTAATTAATAGAAAAATGCGCTCCTTTTCAACTGCTCGACATCTACCACAAGTGGTCCAGAATGCCACAGGCAATCGATTGTTCGAGGTAGGACCTCACACCGCTCCTGAGATGTCCTGCAAGAACTATGGCTCAACGAAGACATCGGGTAGAATGGTCAAGACGTAGACTTCAAGAAGCGACACCGTGGGATGATATACTGTTTTCGAGCGAATCCAGATATTGTTTCAGCAATGATAGCCGACGTCAAGGTGTATATCGTAGTGTCGGACATGGTATCTTAGCTCAGTATACCCAACCACTCGTTGCCATTAGTGGTGGAGGTCTTATGGTATGGACTGGAATTTCTTTTGGGTGACGTACTGACCTGCATATCTTTAGTCGTACACTCGCGGGCCAAGGTTATGCCCAAAAGATCATTATGGACCATGTTCTGAACCGTCGCAACGCTGTTGGACGGGAATATATTGTTTTTCTTGACGACAACGCCAGGCTGTATCGTGCTCTGATTGTTTTAGAGATGCGTCGAGATGAGGAAATAAACCATCTTGTTCTTCCTCCGCTATCTCCAGCCCACAACCCCATCGAGCATGCATGCGATGTTCTGCAGAGACAACTGGATCATCATAATCCAAGGTATACTACTGTGCAACAGCTGACGGATGTATTGCCGGTACTGTGGCAACAAAATCCACAAGAACATATTAGTAATTGCATTGAGAGTATGCCATCAAGGTGCAGAGCAGTTATTACTGCCAGAGGAGGTGCCACGCAGTATTAGAATTTAATAAATGTATGTTAAGTGAAAGCAGGCAATAACGATTTTCATTATAATACTGTTAAATATCTTCTTTAAAGGTACCTCGTTGTAATTTTCATGTTCATTACTAAAAAGACGTTACAGTTTGTTGTGTTGGTATTTTTTTATTATAAATGCAATTGGTGGTACTTGTAAGTGCCTTACACTGCAATATCCCTATTCACTTTTGAATAGTTTATTTCATTTATTTTTTACCGACACTACAGAAGCTATCCGTGGCTACCTGTCTTTCTTCCGGTTTTAGTACGTCTTGATATAGTTTGGTGATTTTGAATTTTGGAAATGTGGTTCCCTTTCAATTGTTTTTTTGCCCTATAGGGAGAGCGCACGGTCTCAGACACCGACGGTATATATATATTGTAAATTGTTTTAATTGTCTATGGTTGCATCGGACCACATCCTTCAGTAGCTACCTAATTCTGTAGTCTGTGCTTGAGTATGCAGCAAAAAGTCATTCCGAATGCATGTATCTAATTTTTTCCATATTTTCGATGCCACCGACCGAGGCATCCTTTGCAGCTAGAACATTCTTTATATGATCCTTCCCCAAAATATAAAAAAATCAAGGTTTTACGAGCTCTATTATCGTTTGTAATTAGATAATATACTGATAAGATGCTTTTAGAAGATATGTTACATTATGAGACAGAGCCGACTTGACTTCATAGACTTAGGAAAGAAGATCCAACGAACGACAAAACAGAATGTGATAATGAGTTAGAAACATTTGGTCGAAAAATAGTCGCCTTTACTGATGCCAAAATATACTATACGAGCAACCTCAAAGTTTATATTGACCAACAATCAGAAAGCCCATATAAAAATAGCAACAGTCCATCTGACGCTGTTCAAAATTCCTGTATTTCGAAGATGTAGTGATATTATGCGAAGGCTGTCATTATTAGTCCGTGTGATTCCAGAACTAGTTACTTTTGATTTATTCTTACACGTATTTTAGGTAGTTCCTATAACTCTCCATGTTTATTGTTAAATTGTTATTACTGAACATTTAAAAATATTTATTAATTGTTCGAAAAGTTATGCTATTTGAAGTTGACTACCTACTCTCAAGTTGGCCAATAACATATATTGATAAATAAAACCTATATTTCTACATAGTGGTCATGGATGATTCGATGTAACAGAAAAATTGTCGCGAATTGATACCGATTTCGACCATATTTCTAAAGCGGCCTCTCAGATGGATGCGCCCTCCAACGTTCAAAATTTTTTGCCCGCGCTTCCTCTGACGTTAATAAATATTATACTATTTTTCCATTTCTTTCTTATTTATGTGGTTTTCATTTCGAAGATGGTCTGCTGTTAATAGCGTTCCAGATTGTTCGAGGTTCATTTTACCATTTCCATTAGTTAGATAATCTGATCGAATGGTCGAACAAAGTTATGTTGAAAAATGTAGTTCGGACTTCTACGAATAATAAATGAGATTGAATGTGAATGGAATATCGGATGTTAAAGGGTCATTAATTACCACCTAGTTCTTGCGATGGTATAAAAATATTACTCCTTGAAGCACCGAACCCCTCACCTCAGAAATATTAAGGTTCTTTAGTAGTGTCATACACACCCTGTAGATTATGTAGAGAACAGGCGGAAGCAGCCTCACACATAATCTTCGACTGTCCAGCACCTTACCGTAAGAGATAGCAACTATTCGGGGAACACTTCGTGAAATAACTTTCGCACATGAAAACTTCGTAAGAACTACTATGAAATGATCGGTGGCGCACAAAAGACCATAGAGTCGAAATGCGAACTGGGCCTACTAACCCATTACAAATCCCTGCTAATAATCTAATATAATCTAGTGTTATTTTTTTATTCATTTCGCTTGACCTCGAGTGTTATTCCTTGTGCCGATTTTCTGTATAGCATGTATTCGTGCCTTTCAATGACTGGATTCGTCAGAGGAGATCCCAATCTATATACTAGCAAAATTTCTGCGGGTTGTCATATGATTTGCTGGTAACTGAAGGACGTTTACTTTCATTTTAGTTAAGCTGAGTTTTATAGAGGCTTTTACGTGGAATTAGACAGCACTGCTACGGTAGCGGTAGCCATACAGTTAGCTACGTAACGAGTAGTAGTGGTTCCATCATCTAGTTCTATTAACAGTTTATTTGGTATAGCAGAATATAAACAATACGTTAATACATCTCTCTTTCTCTCTCTCTGCCAGTTTAATGGCTTTACAGTCTTCCGCTTCCCAATCTTCATATCCACTATTTGCAGTCCGTACAGTCGTTTTAGTTTAACCCATTTAAATTTCATTGCTTTTACTATTGGTGGATATCATTCCACACCTAGTCTTCCGTTTTTCTTTGGGGATCCGCTTCATTACTTTTTTCGATAGTTTTTCTTTGCTCATTCTTACACAACATGCCTATGCGAAACAAGTTACTGTATGTCTATTCATTGTGTATGACTTCCTTTAAGTTCAAATCTTCTTATACCATCATTGTCTTATTATACGTTCATAAATTTTGACTTACGGATATAGTTAGCGACATTATTCTGCTCTACTATTTGCTACATTTTTTCTTCCTACTAAAGTAATATACAGGGTGTTGCCCAAACTTTGGGAGTAGGTTCTTTACACCAAAGCAAGAAATAAAGTGTGTATAATAAACTTTAGTCCGAAAATGCTCCGTTACGAAGTTACAGCCTTCTACAGTGAAACATATTCACTAACTTTCTTGCATATAATCGTGGTAATAGGGGAACCAACGTATGTGCGTACGTTACTCATCAAGGTTACATATTAGCGTTTAGTATCCTTTTAATAGGTCCTCGACATATTTTCTTCAGCCTGCTTCTCCTCAGTTAATGTGGGAGCAAGGGTTTATACAGCTTCGTGTAATGTTGAATCCGAACGAAATATTTCCAGAGGTTTTGGCATTAAAACCACACGATTGCCAACTGGATTGGCGAATTTTGTGCTTTACACCGTCGATTATTTTATACAGTATGGAAAGTGGACCTATCTTATTGGAACTGTCTATTTTAAATTTTAATGTGCCCCATCAGTGGAATATAAGCTTTTTATCCATTTGCTGAAATCTTTCCTTTGCTACAGTAGCATAGCCAATATTGACTATGGGAACGTTCGAAAAAGTAAAACCCGATTGCTCGCGAAGACTACTACACGGATTATTTGCACACAAGAAGGTAAAATTGTTCTTCATTAGAGCTAAACGTTTTTTTTTTTAATATTTATGAAACCCTGCAAGACTGTCGTCTCGTTCTAGTTGCCGGATAACACTTGATTTGTACAGATACGATTTTTTTATGAACGAATAAGAAGATTGTTTTAACAGTTCTTTCAAAATTTGAAATATTTTTGAATGTTGCAAAACAGATGCAAGTTTAAAACGTTCAAATTATTTTTAACAATACTAAGATTGCAGATTATGTAAATTACTATATCACTTTGCTTTGGAAAGCAGGTAATTATGTTTTTTAAGAATATCAATATTCATTATGGAAATTCCGTCGTTATGTTTGATAAACAGTGCCAGTAATTGCGTAACACAAACTAATCTGGTCGTGCCGAAAGGAAATATAATATTAAAGTAGAAATGGGTTAAAATAAACATAGTTAAGCAATGAAATCTGTGAATACGGCGTTTAAGTTACATAAATAATCATATTAAAGTAGGATAATGACTAAAATCAGCTAACACTTGCATCAGCAGTTTTTGTAGACCATTATTGTATTAGTTTTTAACCTTCACTACTATTGATAGTGATTATGGTTGAACATAATAGTTCAATTTTGTCTTATGAAATTAAGTTCGCGTCACAGCAATACTAAGTTGCAGTCTTTAAACTCAGTAAAAAAGTATTTTAATTATACTGCAAATTTTCACAATTTTAAGAAATATATTGAAATGCTGAAACTATCAGCCATGGGCCATTAAATATGAAATCGAGAACCAAATAGGTTTACTTTTAAGTGTCTATTCGGTAGAGTTCTATTGCAGCGGATGTAGGAAAATTCCTGCCAATTTAGCCTCAATTGTATGCACAAAAAATAAAAAACAATGTAAGCAAATTTGTAGATTGACCGAATGTCTGTAATAAGAAACTAGCTCTCACAATTCTCATTTTACGTTTAATCCATTACATTTTTATGGTGTACGCTAGAAGTATCGTTCATCAATCTAACCCTTAACCCGTATGTTTTAGTGATGCAACTCTGCATTTGGAAATATGGTGTGGTGTAATGTCAATTTGTATGTAGTCTGGCGGAAATTTTATAGCTGATGTTTAGCTGAAGTAGACCAAAATGGTTTTATAAAGAATTGATTCTAATTATAAAATATACTGTAGGATGCAACAATGTTATCAAATAAAGATACTAAGGAGCTAAAAAATATTATTTTTAGTTGAGGACCGCTTAGTTCAATTGCCGCAAAACTTATTTTACAGATAAATTTACTATTTCTACGTTTAAATTGAAATTTAGATTTGCAAAGCGAATTACATTTTCTAGTAGGGTCAGGTGGGGTAATAATGAGACAAATTTTAAAACTCTTCCTATAATTTCTGTGCGCTGCATAGCATAGTTTTTGTTTTAGGTGTACACTACTTTATTTTGTATGGCCTTTTCATTAGAATACTTAGATTTTATGATTTAGTATTAGTAAAAAATAGAAATTCAAAAACATGTGTCTTATTTTTCCCCGTGGATTCGGGAAAATATGAGACAAATGTGGAAAATTCTAAGACACCGCTCTGCTTCTCTTGTTCTTTAACTTTATTGAACGGGTGGGTAAAAATAAGACAGTGTGCTCAAAACTGATTCTGAAAAATACAAAACTATTTTATTAATTTTAATACAAGCAAAGTTTTAAAGTAAAGTTAATCTATATTTTTAAACATACTGGTGATTTCAATATGAAATCTAACTATTAAACAACGATAAATGGTAAACTATAATAACTACTACATTTTTGTAGGAACAAAAGCAACTCAAAATTAACTAAAATGATTATTTTTCCAGAATGTCAATAGGGTTTTCAAAAAAGTACATTCTTCTGCTTCCTACAGTGACCGCCTTAGGATTTGGTAACTTATATTTAACAGATGATGAATGTATTTCACTTACATCGTTGCCGTTTACTTTAAAGATGGTATGTTCAGAATCTATTGCGTTCAATTCCTTAACGTCTAATAGCTGCCCTTCAACTTGTGTGACAATACAAACATAGTGAAAACTTCTCTTTAGGAAAGTTTGCTAGTATGTAATCTCCTTCTTGGTAATATTTATTGTTTAAATCAGTATCTGTTGTAGGTTCCGTACTAAAATCTTCTACGTCACTATCTATCTTCGCCCAATGTATATCGTCCTCGCTTTCCCCAGGATGTATCCATTCTTCTGAAAAATCGTCTGACGATGAGGAATCTTTAACCTTCTTCTTTACAACCTTAGTTCCTAACTTTGGCTGTTTAATAGTTTTCTTTGACATAATCTTTTTCTCCTTTGCAGCCTCAATAAAATCTTCTGAACTTACCACTTTCCCCTCAGTGTCTAGTCTTCTTCTAGTTTGGTTTGGAACTTGCGTTCTTCTTAGTTTATCTAAGAGAATTGTCGCTTATTACCACTAAATATTGCACCGACGCGATGCTATTGACTGCTAAATCACATTAAACACGTTCAACGCTGTCTCTGTTTTACCCATTTATTGTCTTATAATTTCCCACTTTGGTGTCTCATTTTTACCCCTTAAAGTTTTAATTTTTTTTAAATAAAGAAATTGACAACTGTTGGAATACATTCAGATATAGCATCCCCAGTATGTGTTTTCCACCACAGATTGTTATATTACGTCAATCAGAGTATGCATTTAACTGATACTGGAAGAGTTGTAAAATTTTCACCAAGACATTTTGAATGCAAAAATGTAGTATTTTACTTTTTTTTTAAAACTAATCTACATAACTTAGTAGCGTAACAATTTTACTTAATGATATGGTAGGTATACGGCTTAATGAAACTGCATATAGCTTGCAAATAAGTATACGAAAAAGTCATATTGAAGTGTGTCTCATTTTTACCTACTTTTTTCGGGTGTTTCAGAATTACCTCACTTGACCCTAGTACATTTATTTTATTACAAACAAATGTATACAATAGAGAACTTGCAGGCATTTTTAAAGATGTGCGAAACACTTTTATTTTAAAAATCATCCTTACGAAGTATTATGTTTGAAATGCGAATATTTGCTGAATTATAAATTAGTGAAGTTTCGCATACGAAATATCCTATTTTAAGCGCTTAAATACCATGGGCTTTACGATGACGCCAACCTGTGCGACTCTTTGCAGAAGAAGTCACAAATAGCATAACGTAACATAAATAATGTAATACACATGGGCTGTGAAGCAAACAGTGCAATGATCAATTTGTATAAATATTATATAATGCCTATGTATCGAATTACGACTGTTACATCTAGCAAAGTGTTCATTAGACTGCCAGAAGGTCGTAGGTGTAGAAATAGAAATGGGGCTGTGTTTTAATAGTTTAGTTACACACAACGTATTTGAATATAATATACTTATACATATTATTGAAAAAAAAGCCGCAATAAAAAAGCAAATCAGTCAAAATTTCTTTAATTTTATCGTAATAAAATTATCAATTATAGTGTACTCCGCGAACAACTTTTAACCAGGTTTAATACATGAAGCAAACTTTCCTCTTCGGCGTTACTCATTGTTAAAACTTAAAAAATCTGATATCAAAATATCCATACTATTTTGTGTTGCCGTACAAATTTATTTCCAGACCCTGTTACTAAAATATCTATTTTTTTTTTATTTATAGTATACATGCATTCATTTTCGTTATAATCCAATGTATAATTAAATATACTGTTTATATGCCGATAAACACGTTTCTTTTAACTAGCTCACTAATTATTTTATCATAGAGGAAGAATATATATATATATATATATATATATATA